>SJOL01009264.1:1006036-1019721 GCA_004794785.1 Opisthorchis felineus | reverse complement strand
CTTTAAATGGCCCTGCGCCTAGTAAGCTGATGTCGCAACGCTACACTGCGATGCTTGGCCACCATTAGTAAGCGTGGCAACTGTCGTTGTACAAACAGAAGCACTTGCTGGTTTTTGTAAGAGCCTGACAATTTGAAAGTGTCTGAAGCCAAGTTCCTCCAGCATCGTGCATTAGTCGGTGCTACCGCCCTGCTTGCTACCTTGCTCCACACGCTCGGGCTATTTCGGTTGGCCTTAACAGTGCCTCCCTGATTTCGAAAATCTGTCCGATAGCATTAAGTGTCCGAAGGCAACTTCTACCAAAAAGTTTAGTTCCCGAATTATTCGAAAAACGCTCGCGCTTACGAGGATGCGAGGAACTTTTTCAGTGCTTAGTTAGAAAACACCAGGGGGCCCGGACTTTGTATACCCCTGCCTTGTGTGTTGAGAGAATCATCAATCCACACATAACACACGGGACGAGACGATTGCCCAGCTTTCGGACTAAAGGAGGCTATAACTTTCACACCCTTGAGATTTTAAACGGGGCGTCGCTAGCTATAAGTCACTCAAGCAAATATCCAAGGGGTGTATATACGGTATTTGTGAGCTAACCGAGACCACAGTTTGAGATAAACGGCTTCACTCACTTACACATTCCAACAAAGAAGCGTTGCCGCGCCAAACCTCGTTCTCTAGCTTGTAGGGCTTTTTCTTTTTTCCTAACCTATTATCGTCGGATAAAAGTCGAAGAACAATTCAAATGAATCACTTTTAACAGGGGAGTATTTTAGGGTATTTTCACCACGTTAGTAGTCTAAAGGGGTATACCTTAAGGCTATCTAATAACCTTTCGTAGTTTGCGGGCTGAAGACTAGTAATACCGTAACTGCGCACCGTACATGTCCAGCGCATTAGTTGACCCTTTGTAGTCAATTACGTGCTAACTTATCGATGTACTTCAGTAATGTCCTAAAACACAAAGAAAAGCGCCTTGGCATCTGCTAGCATCAGTCTTGGGACAGAGTAGTTGATCATATTCAGGACGGCGTGTATTTCGTCTGCAGCCATTTTAGTATAAATTAAGATGCAGCTAGTACCCAACACGGGTTTTGCCCAACTTTCTTCGTTACCATGTGGAGTTACGTCTACCCTCAGTATTCCCCTTCCAACCCAGCTTCGTGGAAGACTACTTAACCATGACTTTAGTGGCGCACCATCTAACTAATGCACGTCCCCCATTTTCATATGTGGCCACACCCGTCCATTTTGATCCCTCATCGCCCCTCTTCGCCATCTCTACCTGAACGTTGAATGTCGCTTTTAAGATCAGTTACTGTCGCGTCGCTACAGTAGTCACAAATTGTAACCACTCTTGCAGCCTTCCTTTTGAAACCACACTACGTCTACAACCCTAGAGNGACAACGTATTTCTTGTCCCGATAAGCCCAAATAACGACTGCCAGCACTCCCCATAACCAGCGATTCGTCTAATTTTAATTTAACCTATATTCCTGCGGTGGATAAACTCTTTCTTCCTCACCCGGCCCGGGTGTGTTACGTCATCCTCATTATGCTATCTGCGGCTTGAGTTAATAACCCGACAGCTAAAGGACACTGCGGTCCTTCAACGGTGAACAGTTTTAGTTCAAGTCTGTAAAGTTTATTTTATAATATGGCCTAACGGTTTCGATTCCATTGTTCCAATGCCCAATTTTCTTCAGCCCCAAATTCCCTCCATACCAACCCCGTACGAATTTTTCTAGTCTCCAACATCTATTGCGTTTAGATCGTGCCAATTTTTACAAGACTCTGTTTGGGACAACTCCCATTTTTATATGACTCTCCCCCGATTCCACGCACTGCTAGGCACCCAAAACTGACGCCAGTCGTGCCTTTATTCTGACTGCACTAATAAGTCCATGCCTGACGTTGTGACACCCACCAGTTGGGCATAGATCATGTTATGATTACACGACTTTTGCTGCTGAGACGTAGGCACGACTTTAGCATTCAGCGTCCGTCAAAATCAGCATTCACTTGAAGCCGGTATGCTCTGGAGTTCTGGGGTTCAGTGAAAGCAGTGAGTAAGGATATCGTACTACCCGGCAGATTATTGGCATATGTCATGAAAATGGTGGCTCCATAGTGGAATCCTGAGGGAATTCCACTATTCCGCCAGATAAAGGATAAAATTGCCCTATTTCTGGCACGCGAAGTGTGGTGAAAAAGAAATCCCACGAGCATTCGGAGTGCCACATCTTGAATGGCGCATGTTTCAAGCGTGAGAACCGGAGTAGTGCAAGAAACTCGATTGAGGACTGTTGCAGAGCCGAATGGCGTAGCATTTGAGGTGAGTTTATCGTCCATTATTTAGGTCAAGCGGTCCATAAAGAGGAAGGTGTTCCAATCAGAGAAGCGATACAGCCTGATGTTGCATTATGCGAGATGTACTAGTTTGATGGCAGTAGTAATTTAAGCTACTGCAGCAGGATAGACTCGATCGCTTTGCACCAGAAACCGGGCGGTCACAAGACTTAAATGCGAGTTTATCGGAGGCTTCCTTCAAGTACATGTCTAAGGTGAGGGTGGTGAACGAATTGAAGAAACCGTTAGCCTGCTAACAAACTATATTGTATCCTGTGATAAGTATCGTCTGGCTTGAAGGCATTAAATATATTCACTGTTTCCAGAAGACCATAGGTGTCTGCCAATGTGAACTCTACGTCAGTCAAAGATTCAGCATGCCGCTGTATTGGGAGGGATTGGAGCTGCAAAGCGGCATGCTAACACAGTATGCTCAAAAGGTTTTGCCGCAACCCGAGTGTTGTGAATAGGTTCCGCAACCTTGATTCTGAATCAGAATGCAACTTGTTTATTTTCCGGCAGTGCCTCAGGTTCTAGCGCAGTACATTCCTACTTTACTGGAAGAGAGCCAAAAGTAAGCGCTGCTTTCGATAGGGATTTTTGTTCTTCACCAACCTGCATTCGTTGAGGTACAATTTTATCACTAGAGGCACCAGCGGCGAGGACCGAATACAGCACCTACAAGCGAAGCGTGATACACATGAATACCGAAATCATGAGGAGAGCGAGCGGATGCACGGGCAAATGTACATCTTTGATATAACAACCTTGAATAAACACAGCAACATATAAGATTGTGTTCAGCCCATAGCACTAAGTAAGATGCCAGCTATGCCAACAGATTTTCTAAATACCAACGCCGAAGCATCCGATTCTTCTTTGAAAGCCTTCACGATGAATTAAAGATCGCTAGCTTTCTTGGGGAAAATACCGTGCTTGCATTGTGTGTTTTAGTTGGCTTCTACACGCAACGGCAATAAAGCAAGCCACGATGGCAAGTGTTTTGTGCAACAATATAGTATTACGGACAAATCCGAGCGCGGCTTTGTGGTTAGGGATTTCTGTGTTTAAATGCTCGCTGTCTGGTTGGCACAGAGTTTAGTCCAGGGCATTTCCCAGTGTGATGGCGGATGACAGATATGTCTGGACCTAATTGATATGCATAGACGTTCCTGTTTCTGCTCTATGACTCGCCAAAATGAGCGGATCCCCATCGTTTTGATAGCGCTTAATCTGGCGGCACATGGAGGCGATCGAAAACTTCCGATCTAACCGCTGGTTTTTCCTCTGTATTCGTCGGCATAGCGTCCGCCTTTTCGGTGGTGTACAAAGTTAGGTGATCAGATTGTTGATGCTTTTCTTCTATCCCTATTTTGTACAACGGCATTCCCCGTTTTTGATATTTCGGTTTTGCGCCTATTCCAACATTCTTGTCTTCGACCTGAACGTAAACCGCACTTTGACCTTGTCATCGCACGTGTTGTTTAATCCGACACGTGGTTTCGCTAACTTGTAAACAAGCGGCTTACTCGAAACCTTGTCGAACCCAGAACTTGCTAATTTTATGAACGATAATTCCGATAACATTGTTGACCGTGACATTTGCATTTCTCGGCCTCCTTTTTCATGTCGACATTCTCCCCCTAAGACAAGCGTAGCTGATAGTGTAAAGTCCAGCAGGCACACGGGTAGAGATTATATTAAAATTGGGTTAGAAAATAAGATATTGGAGGAAGAGATCACTATAGGGCTGAAGGAACTGGAGGTAAGAAAGCGGAAGTTAGCTTCCCAGAAGCGGATGCTGTCGTCTTAGGAGTCCTTTGATGATGAAGGCTCGATATCCGACGACTGTGAACGTGGGTTCCGATCCAGTGAACAGAAATTTGTTGTAAAGGTTAACCCAGAGGAAATAGGATGCACGCAGCCATATACCAACCGGCCCAGAAAAGGTGACGCCGCCGGGACTCGAACCGCGGCGCACACGTGGTGGCCACTATGCCACGCACCAGGGTACAACCTACCGAAAATAGAGATAGATAAGTTCAGCGAGAATCCGATAGAATTTTGGAAGTTTATGAAAGCGTTCCAAATGAGCGTACCTGATCGCCTCCTTGATGATAGCAATAAATTGACGTACCTTCTCCAATATTGCTGTGGGGAATCGAAAGAGGCCATTGAACACTGCGTGTTCCTTTCTGGAAAGGCAGGCCATCAAAAGGCCATGGATATCCTCAGGACGCAGTTCGACAGGCCACACGACATTGCACAGTCTTTCATGAACGAACTACTGGTTGGAGGGCCCACTGCTCCTGGAGGCTTCGATGCCTTACGAAGGCTAATCAGGAAAATGGTGAACTGTGATCTGGCGTTGAGACAGATGCATTACATGGCGGACTTAAACTGCTCAACAAATCTCGAGCGCATAGTAGAACGTCTACCTCGGCATTTGCAACAAAGGTGGGCCGAGGTGGCAGACGACATACTGCGTCCGGGATCAGAGCCAGAATTTGAGCATCTAGTATCATTTCTGGACAGAGGTGTGTATCCATTGCTTCAACTTTCTACAATGTTATATCCAGCTCAAGAAGACATGTTAATCAGGTGGACAAAGTAGTCTTAGAACGCCCACCTAGAAAAGCTCACATCAACGTCGTAGCTATGAAAGTGAGTACAGCTTGTCCTCACTGTTCCCAGATTCATAGCCTTTCAGACTGTGAAGTGTTTGGCACCCTACCTCAAGTTAAGAAGCTGAGTAGAATGAAGGGCCTCAAGTTATGCTTCAAGCGCCTAGAGCCTAACCGTAGAGCATTTGAGTGTCGCGTCCGTACACGTTGCGACGTCTCGAATTGCAACCAGCGACATCACCGTCTGCTTCATGATACACAGCGGATGGTGGAGAAGGCTACGAAAGGTGCCAGCGTCAACTCAACGGTAGTTGGGGGACCCCGGAGCTACCTTGGGTTTGTAGCAGTTCGGCTGATTGGGCCAAAGGGGACTGTAGTAACTCATGCTTTGTTGGATAACGGTTCTGTTACCACCCTACTAACGGCTGACGTGGCAAAGCAACTTGGGACAGAAGGAGAAGCGACGCGCGTAGAAGTATCATCGGTAAATGGCCCCGACATCAAGGATACCATGACAGTCAGCTTTGCCATGCAGTATTTGCATGACGGGAATGTTGTGGACGTCGACTGTGCCTACACTATCGGGTCACTTCCCATCGCCAAGGCTTTTATTCCGGATGATTTGTTGTTGAGCAAATGGACTCATCTTGCGGATGTTCAGCCCTCACGAATTCTTGGAAATGACATTTTAATTTTGATAGGAACAAATTTCCCAGAGGCCCATTGGGTTATCGAGCAACGTCTGGTATCTCCGAGACATCCCTACGCATATCTAACGGCCTAGGGATGGGCAGTTTTTGGAGCAGCCCTGCCTGCTGGAACCGCAGGCGCCCATCATCCTCACGCGGGCCCGTGGAACAAATTCTTCCCCGTTATGCGCTGCTTTTGCATTGTGTGGGGTTGCTGATGACAACAGAAATGTTTCAGAAGAAAGGACAGTTTCTGCAGTAGAGGAAAACCTTTACGTAGATGATTGTCTTGTATCAGTAGAACCTGTCGATATAGCTATGGAACCAGTTTGTGAAAGTCGTTTTGACGTTGAATCTGGGCGGATCTCGTTTGCATAAGTGGGTAAGCAACAGCCCGAAAGTATTGAATGTCATCCTTATTACCGAGCAAGCATTCGAACTAGTTGACCTCGACACCTCAGATTCGAGTTTGCACAAAACATTGGGTCTGTGCTGGTTCGTCAAAAGTGAATGCTTCCGACACAAGGTCGATTTGCCAGCAAGCTTAGCGACTGAAAGTGGCATACTTTTTTGCATCGTTTCACTTTATGACCTCGGGTTCGTGGCCCCGCTTCAGCCACAACACAAACGATTATTACGACTGTGCGAGGGGAAATCTGGCTGGAACAAACGGATTGATACAGCCATGGAAGGTTTGTGGGACTGTTCGCAGTGCGATATACAAAGAGTTGAGGCGTTGGAAATACCTCGATGCATAACGCCTATTGAGTTTGATGTACACCACACTGAACTGCACGTTTTTTCTGATGCCAAGGAGTCAACTGCACGTAACTACGCAGGACCTCACAAACCTCTGTTGACACCAAATCCAACTCAAGTTCTGCCACAGTTGAAGACGATATTGGATGGGCATCCATGCCCTGTGGAACAGTTGAAACATAGCAGTGGCAACGGTATCCGCTAAGAGTAATACGAAGAATTTACTACCCGGTGAGGAAGCACTGTCTGTTGATGATAAGACTGTAGAGTTCTTATTGGATGAGTCATCTGCTGACCTCGCTCTTCTTGCGCCAGAGACTAGCGAAGCATCCGTTATAATAGTCGCTCCCGAATTCGTTGCCAAGGGAATGTTACTTTCTAGGTTTCCTCGAGGTTGCCAACCAGCTTCATGCATTCTTCTGAATAACCGGCTTCGCAATCAGTACTTTAACGCCGCTTTCCTGGGATTCTCCTCCAAGTCAAATTCAGCTATTGCATCTACTGCGTTACAAAATGAAAATAACGGCAACGAGCCAGAGCGTGACTACCAAGTACCATGGAAAGCTGAGGGTGCTGTAAAGGAGGAATCGGCCAGTGAAGATAACGAAGGTGAAAATGAGGTAGATAAGAACGTTGGGTCGGAAGAGAGGATAGGGGATGCCAGCGAGGAGATACTGGTGGGGGATTTACAAAAAAGGTGCAACTCTATTCCATGTAAAAACCCAGCTTGGAAATCAGGACAGAAGAGGTTTTGGCTTGAACTGGAATGGGGCACGGAAATTTTCTCCTCAAGGGGACAGAGGCTCCAGTGGCAAAGGTCGTGGTTGCCCCAATCGTGGGGGTCACGATAGCAGTTTAATGCATCATAGTGGAGGCCAAGCCCTGAAGTGATGGCCACATTCGGGAAGTATTAGTAAAGACTGTCTCGGGTAAGGTTAGGCGTGATATACGTTGCAGCCGCCTGCTGGGAGGAGTAGAAGACAGTTAGTTGCTCACCCACCCTAGACGCATGCTCCGGATTGAGGGGAGCGTTTGTGGCTAGAGCAATTGTACCATTCTCGTTGATCTCCTTCTTGTATGCGATGGATTGAGTTGCTAGATCAGGGAAAGCCATGCTGGCTTTAGGGGTGGTGTTGATTCTTTTCTTCTATCCCTATTTTGTACAACGGTATTCACCCTTTTTGTTATTTCGGTTTTGCACCTATTCCTACAATCTTGTCTTTGACCTGAACGTAAACCGTACTTTGACCTTGTCATCGCACGTGTTGTTTAATCCGACACGTGGCTTCGCTGTCTTGTAAACACGTGGCTTTGAGTCGGTGTGGACTTTGAGATCCGTTAGGAATTAGCAGTTCCTAAACCGGTATATAGAAGCCGGCGTACTCCCACGACTTGAGGTTTGTACAGTTTTATTATTTTATTATTGTATTTATAGTACCGCATTTGTTGATAAACCTCCATTTGAGCGATTTGGCTTTTGGGTTTTTTTGCGCGTAACTCGACGTGGTTCAACAGATTGCTGGAAACAATCTATACAGATGAGAACACATTTAACCTTGCCTGTCCGGAAGGCGAGTTTTTTGGGCCATATCACGTTTTTGGCTAGTTTAGAGTAATAAAATGGCTCTTAAGTTGATGCCTGTGGCAGTGTTAAAACGGCTTATACTTCCTGCTCACGATTAGGTAAGATCGCCCTGTGTTAACCTTTGAGTTCATCCGTTACTGAGCCAGGAAGCAGGAAACTCATATGTGGAATCAAAATTCTTGCCATCTCAATCCTTGTATCAGTCAGTGAATTTCGTGAAATTCGACGTACAGAGAGAGGAAACTCCCTCACTAGGTTTTTGCGTCGTCCCTCTAAAGAAAGGCCAGTGTTTGAGAGCTGAATGGATCAAATATCCGACCATCTTGACCAGTGAAGGGCGATAAAATTTCCGCTCAAAAGAGTAACGGTACACAGTCAGGTGTAGATAAATAGGTCCACAAGAGAAATGTCAAAGATGGCATTATCCGGACCTCTAATTTTGCTTGGCTACAACTTTAGCTGGTTTAGCAAAGGCTGAGAGACCTATGGTCTGCTTAGATCTAACAGGCTTGCCTTCTTTCCAAAAAGATATTGTTTCCTATGACCCATTGTGATTTTGTCATTGATGCAATATCTGAAACGCAGTCCTCCGGTGAGCTGGGATATGTTTAACAGCTAGATTATAAAAGAGTCCTCCAGGTATTATAAATTGATGTACTCAGGTCGAGGCCCCTGAACTTGGGCCCACCGTTATATGGATGAATGTTTGGGTCATGCAGCACCAGGGGACTGAACTGGATGATTAAACCTTAATAGGTGGCTGGTCCACATTACGCAATCCAGATGAACCGATAAGTTCCTCTTCCTTGACTCTTCCTTTAGCTGGCCAATTGTCAGCACAATTGTCAGTCACTCCCCGCCTGTTGGGCTGCTTCAAAAAATCACTGCCTGTGGCTGAACCGAGAAGTTAACGCCTACCGGATGCTTTTTTTAACGGCGGTCCCAACCGCCCCGATCTCCTTATCAGCCCGGACATTGGTGAAAGTGGCATAGGATTTGCGTGGTCTCATTCCAGAATTAAGCAGACAGAGTAAGGCGCAGGATTGTGCATAAGAACAAAGCACCTGATACTTCTTGCCCCACGAACTAGAAACTGGTAGTCTTGGCAATCTATTCGCAGAAATAATGACATCGACCAACTGGAACCAGTTGTCCGACGGTAAAGTTAACCAGTTGCTGTTGCGAAATTTTCACGGTTCGCAAAGTTAGAATTCTCTTGGGTAGGAGGATATCGTTCGGCTATAAATCACTTTTTGCGCCAAGCTGCCATGCCACAAGGAAGCACAAGGGCTGGGACACTACCAGGCTGTCCAAGCCTAGACAGAAGAAGTCGAGATACAGAGGTCGGGCTCGAGCCACGAAATTTCCGGTCAGTAAATTCGCCCTCTAACCACTGAGTCATCCCGCCATTACATGCATACAATAAATTGAACCAGCGAAGACCGGGTCTTCACGCAAACGCAGATGTTTTCTGAGAGAGTCCCCTTCACAACCGTGATGACCGACCTCCATGTGCTGCCGAACTGAGAGCATAGATTGGCTGGAGGGCAGCACAATCAGACCACACTTATTGCCGAAAATACGAGCACGTTCAAAACCGTGACCCAGGCACTCGTGAAGCATAATTTGCCAGGTCCATCCACTGACGTTGAATATCTTACTAGTCTGATGCATTTTCATCGCATTCTGAAGAGATTTTCGTGGTACCTATTCCTTTTCGCGTAATAGAGTCACCATTCTTCAAACGAACGTTGACTGCTAAATTTTCACCAAGACTAAACAAGTGCACCTATTTGTTCATGCTATATACTTCATTTGTGGTGCACTCGTTTTTATCTTTTGCTCGGTACACAGACCAGACCGATGGCCTGATTCTCGCTTTCCACGGAGAGTCGTTCAAGGCCAACCATCCTTGGTCAAGGTTATGACTATTTGTTAAAACTGGTCACCTGCCGTCTAGACCACGTTTTCTACCAGGCCGGCTCCAATATTTTAGCATTCAGTTTTCCATAGGGATAAAGTTTCTAGTGCACTACCATCATGTTCTTGCTTTTAACGTCTCTGTCTACTGCCGCTATACAATTGGATAGACTTTAGAACGCCTACGCAACTTGCGAATAGAATGCGAATTGCACCTGCTTCGTTTTCATCCGTTCCTGTTGCCTGTTTGTTCGGGTGTGGCGGACTTCTTTTGCCCCCTAGAAATTACTGGCCGTAACTGGTTTCTCTTCAGCCTTGGTCTTTCGTAGAGTTGCAGCCTTTAGGACAACAGGCTTCCTTTAACCCTTGGGTATGGCCAGAGTGGTCTTCTGTCAGGCGACGTGGAAGTACGAATTTACACGAATTTATTTGTTTACACCGGGATAGGGATATCTTCTCAAGGGCGTCAACGGTATAGTGGTGAATATAGCTCTATCGATCAACCCTGTACCTGGCTGTGGTGGCCCGGAGGGAATATCCACTGCGGTAATCAGCAGCGTTGGTAGCTAGATCGATACGGCCAATGTCTTGGTCCTTGCATCTGGCCTTCAGTCATCTCAAAACATCACAAGCGGAAGCGGGAGAGTACATGCTTTTTTGAGACCACCTGGACAACCCGATCACAGGTTTTTCCCGAAGGCAAACCCGAAGCCATTGGCGCTGGTCCACCGAAGTTCCTCTAGCTGCCGTTGGACCACAACGCTTGCCACCGGGTTCACTTTTCAGGCACATATAACTGTCACTTTTTGGCTACCCTAACGTCAAGCCCTGTGATGTTGTTTGCCCCATTGGAGGCTACCTTGCCCAGCAAACAGCCGAAGGCATCGCAACTGCTCCTGCCGTTCTATTTCCTACCTTAAACTCTTCCAGTTTCACCTGACTGCAGTCAGTTTTTAAACTTGCATCTTTGACCACAACTGCCTTCGGCGCATTTCGTGCTTTGAAAACTGCCTTAGTCAGAGTCAGATCCTGACCGAGGCGAACTGCCGGGCATACAAACCGATGTCTGATAAGTGTGAATTGTTGTTGCCTTCCAACAAACCCACCAGGGTAGCCAAAAGCTACTGGTCTGCTTCTGCAAAATTTTATAAAACACAGACTCTTTTCCACGCCCTGGCGTTAGAATCAACAGAACAAAAACGGGGGGTGTGACGCCACACGAACTGTACCAAACGTTCGTCCGGAATCTTTTTGGGATGTGGAAGACAGATTCAGTGGAGGATTATATATTCAAAAAAAGCTTCCAGGTGATACAGAATCTTTATTCTTAATCTTTTCATCTTACTTTGTGATTCTGCCACGCTTTTCTCCTTTTTTGTTATGCGTATAGGTACATTATAAAAGTTTTCCTCGTTTCTTTACTTTTCCTCGTTTTCTGTTCAATTTAGTGATACCCAAGAAGAGCACGAGCGCGTCACTCCAGGTCTCTACGCTGCAACTTGTGTGAAGCTGACCTCCAAAAGTCGGTGGTGAAATCCTGAGTTTGTTAACGTGCCCACTCGTGCTTACATATAAGACCACCATACCTACGCCATATTTTGCCAAAATGTGGTCCAGGTTCTGTAGGCCAGTTCGGGTTGATTAAAATAAGGAGGGCACTGTTTCTGGCATTGATTACTTTCTTAGAGAAACAGCTTGCCTCTACGGTGGTGTCAACTTACCATCCGATGTAAGGCTCTAGGACCACTTTAGTCCGCTGGGTGCTTAGAGGGTGAATTGGTGGTCTTGGTTTAGTTCTTCAAAACTGCAACAGCTTCAGCTAATTTTTGGAGCTGCCTTTTGGCCTATGCGTTTCTGGTTGTGGAGTTTTGGCACCCGTAGCGAATCCGGACAACCATAACTTCTCAAAAATACAATTTGCTTTGCTGCTGCGATCTTCACCGGTTTCAAACAAGTAAAATGATGTGAAGAAGGAGGAGCAAACCTGTACGTGTTATTCGGGGTAAGGACGAAAAAGCGTCAAAAAACCGTGAAAACACTTCCGGTTTGGTCGATTTTATCGCTAGCAGGATATATTTCTCGCATTTTTTGGCGCAGTAGAGCATTAACTCCCAGCTTGGAAGTAACCTGCTTCCGTAAAATCTTCAGGACTGTGATGTCAAGTGGTGCTTTAAGCAGAGTGCATGAGCTGGATCATGCTCGGGCAACAAACAGGGCTTAGTCGGGTTGGGTGGGGTAGACGACTTTTACATATTGTGCTACTCTGTTTATATTTCACTGCAGCTGGTCGGTTTATTGGTCTCTCACAATTGCAGCATCATCGGTAAAATTCGAAGTAGTGGAAATGTCAACATAAGGCCAAGCCACTCGCGTGTATCAGCAATAACAAGGTGCTCAAAACAAAGCCCCAAACCGACCCACCACTTAAGAAGTTATGCAGCGATTTGCGATGGGGTCCGTCTTGGAGGATGACAGCTTCACCATAAGAAAACGATGGTTGACATAGCCTTATGCCACAGCGAAGTCAAGATAGAAAACATCTATTGACACACAACTTCAAAGCACCCTTTTGGCTCACTCAAAAGACGTAGGGTTTTGTGAAACTTAAATGACCTCCATAGAAGCCATGCTGGCGCCAACCAATTGCCAGGTGGTCAACCTTAGCCAAGTGCTTTGAAATGCGACCACATGAAGTTCTTCCCGTGATCCCCAGGGGTATGCGCGTTGGACTAGTTATCCTACAGATCTTAAGTACCGATTTTTTCATCTCTGTGAATAGCCACAACAGTGGGAGGCTTACATTCTTTAGGATGTACGGGGCGGCAAAAGGATCAGGGTCGGTGGGCCTGCTGCTCTGAGGGTGAGAGAACAGATCATCCGGCAGGACTGATTTTTGAGATCAGATATAAACAAGATAGTGTATACATCTGTCGTGCTGATAGCCGCTGGTTTAATTGCCACAGGGCTGCCGTTTTGACAGTCAAGTGAAATATTTGGGATAGGGCACTTCTATTTATTCAAGAGGAACTGCCGTCAGTGTGGTTACAAGGGCTGTAGCTTTGCAACAGTCTGTGTGAGCCATAGCAGTAGCAAAGCTGACCAGATCTTCGACGGATTTGAAAGCCGGCCCATAGGCTGAGCGTGTCTAAAGTAGCTCATGGAGTGGTTTCGGCATCCCTCGCCATTCGGATCCCATGCAGTTTTTCAGGACGATTTGATTTGGTCGGCATTTTGCCTGTGGCTGAAAAACCGTCGGCTCCCGCCTGTCGTTCGTTAAATAAGCTAGAGGGCAGATGAAGATTTACAAAAGTAGCCATCTTCCGCGATCCACTAGCAAAACCGTGTTTGAAATAGAGTATCTCTGATCAAGACATTTTCTGTTGAAGGATTTTGGTTTTTTATCCCTTGTGAGTTGCTGCTGATCACAAATGAGGTTCGTCGCACAACCTGCAGTCCGACTGTACAGCCTCCAAATCCAAGGAAAGGGAGTTCATCATGTTGTATAATCTTCTGTTCTTTTTATCAGGTTATTGATAATGATAATTATGTTTATCCCCAACTAGTGGGTAGCATACCTTCAGGCATGATCACAAATTTACAGTCAGAATAAGAGCATGACTGGTGGGGTTTGTGGGTACTGGGAATTCCGTGGAATAGGGACGGCGACATAAAGAGTGGGCATTAGCCGAAGTAGACTTGGACACGCCTGAGGCGGCATGGGTAGGGAACCAAAATTACAAGGGCTCTTTCTTATGGGGAACA
>SJOL01009264.1:989730-1005723 GCA_004794785.1 Opisthorchis felineus | reverse complement strand
GTGGGGGGGAATGTGTACGCGATTTTTATATCGTCCGCGAAGAGGAAGACCTTACCGTGGGATATGGCGTCGAAGACGTCGTTGATGTACAGTAAAAAGAGGATGGGGCCTAGCACACTTCCTTGAATGACTCCACTGGTGATCGATAGTGGAGATGATTCTATACCCCTGATTTGTGTTATTTGCGTCCTGTCTGATAGGTAGGGGGCGAACCTTTTAAATAAGTTTCCAGTGATGCCGACGGTACTAAGTTTATGTAGCAGGGATGCATGGGGGACCTGGTCAAAGGCTTTTTGAATGTCCGGGTAAACTGTTACAGTGGAGTAACCAGCGTCGTTGACTGCTGTGATGGACTCAAAGAAGCGAAGCTGGCAGCCACTTACGGATCTTTGAGACAGGAATCCCTACTTTCGGCCATCTGTGGCATCAGTAGCCAGGAGGTACTTGGTTGATGGCCCTTTGACCAGACGTTCAAGGGCTCTCATTAGGAGGAAGATATGGTGGATACCCCTGTAGTTGGAAGGAGTTTGTCTGGATCCGGATTTGAAGCGCGGGTGGATTACAGATTTCTTCCTCTGGGAGGGGACGATTCCATGGGTTATAGAGTGGGTAAAAAGAATTAATACAAGGATTCCAATATCTTGTCCGATTTGTCTCAGAACACCGGGCGGAAGGCCGTCAGCCCCTGGCACAACAGAGTCCTTAATCTTTAGAAGAAGGGAAGAAACGTCAGCTAAGGAGACGGATACGTTACTGAGAGTCGGGTGTTTACCCTGACTTTCAAGGGTTTGGAGATATGCAGCAGTGGGTATGGGTTTGGAGTTTCAAGGAATGAGCAAGTAGCAGCTGGCGAAGTAAGCGTTTAGAAGGTCCGCTATATTCACAGGAGCAGTGATGGGGCCACTATCTGTGAAATGCAAACAAGCAATTGAGTGGCTGTTTGGGGTGCAACGTCTACGGAATGGTTGGCTGAGTAATTTGGTATGGGAAGGAGCTCTGAGGACGGTGTTTTCTTCTTGGCGTTCGAGAGATACCCGCAAGGATTCTCGGTCAGTAGAGAGTTTATTGATGAGAGTTAGTAAGGAGAAGTCCTGAGATTTCCGATATTCTCTGCTAGCTCGATGTATTTTGGCATCCAAGGTTTTTAATAACTTATCGTGGTTGTAGATACTGGAGTGAAAACGTTTCACAGGAGAAACAAGGTGAAGAGCAGTCAATAGGTTTTGGTAAAAGATGTCACAGACGCGGTGTGTGTTTGTCGAGAGGAAGATGTAGTCCCAATTCTGGGAAGCCAGGGTGGACGAAAAAGCTTGGAGAATATCCAGAGAGAGGAGATGAAACAGGGAGGAGCAGTTTGTCCGCAACTGACTGCATTGCAAGAAACGACGCAGTGATCACTTCCTGGGAAGCGCGTGCCAACTGCAGCGGTAGCCAAATGGCCATCGTTGGACAATATTAGGTACAGGGTATGTAAGCCACGAGTGGGGCTACTTACAATTTGGGACCAGCCCTTCACACTAAGTTAGGCAAGCAGTGCGGTGTAACGGGCGGGGCCCGTAGTGGGAAACCAGGAGATATCCGGCCATGGTTTTTCAAAAACTTGCAAAACAGGATGCTTCAAGTCGTTGGAGGAGCTACTAAGTAGTAGATCAAGACATAAAGCTTTACTAATACGCTCAGTCTGGTAGTTTCCCAGAAGCGGCTGCTTAGTAGGCCGCCAGCTATTTAGAGGCATTTTTGTAGGCTGACAATGTTCTCCGTGCAGAAATCACAGGCTGTTGTTGCCTTCAGATCTAGGCATAGTAATAACTAGGCTAGGGAGGTGCAATAAAATTCCTTTGCCAGCCGACTTAGGGTTGTCATTTCAGTTGCTTGAAGCTCAACAAACGCTGCCGAAATCTTATTAAGCGAACACATGAACATTCCATGCCATTTTTTCCTTTAGTCTAGCTACCCTTGCCACCGGGCAGCATTATTTTAAAAAACCGCTCGTCCTAGCATTGTTTCGATTTGGGTTATCTTTCTTATTAAGAGTTCAGTCGTGCCAGGTATACTTTCGGCAGGAACCCCCTGCTGCGCTTTCTGAACGTCGATAGAACATCACTGTTTGACAGCCACAAAAACGGTGTGAGTGCCAATATCGTTGACGGTATTAAAATACTGAAGCCGTATACCTGGAAAAAGCAGTTCTTCGAAAGCTAAGAAGACAAGCCCTGACCTTGGCTTTGACCCAGCTTTGAGTTACCTTAGTGCGAATCCGTAAACAGATGCGCGAGGTTAACGCGACCGGGAATAAAAAGACCATGGAAACCCAGCTTACCAGGACGGCAAAGAGGCGCTGCCCAGGACGCAGAGTGCAGAAGGTCAAGAATAACTCAAACCACATCTTTCAAAAAACGGAGTCCATATTGGTAAACAAATCCTCCGACGAATTCGAGTGCGGTCTGTTGGACTGATAGTCGGCTCACACACTGCTCAAAGCTAAGCTCTATATTTATTTGAGGTCGGCAGTGCGGTCGCCATTGGTTTTGTCCACTTAGCTCTCTCTTTGTTGTACGTTTCCATTGCATATCGGCTAACAATTAGGAATACTTAGCTGTTTCCTACATTTTTTGGGCAATTTATCTTCAAGTTAGGAGAATACCACGAAAACAACGTCTCTGTTGTCACTGTCCCTGACACTGCAGTAAAATTATTCCGACTGTGAAATCCAAACTTATCGCTTTGTTCAAAGATTGGAAAAAAGGTCGACTAAAAAGCCGCAAACGAGTGACAGAGAGCAGGGAGAAAAGTATTTCCCCTGGACAAATATTTTCCCCCTATTCAAGTGCCCTCTTGCAGTCCATAAGGTTTCATGAGTGCCTGACCAGACGCTAAGGTGAGCTCACGGTTATCTTCGAATAATTCCGTTCAAATGGTGCAGATATACACTATACTTAGCTCAATTCACCGCAAGGCGTTCTTACCAGGCTTTGTACTGAGAGCCCATGGTCAAAAGCATAAAATTAACTCTAGTATATCTTGCGTAAGCCTTACTTTTACCTGTCACCCTTCGTACCCCAAGTCACGTGGCTAACATCCGAAATCTTTCCCAGAAGCCAAGTAAGTAATTGGAGCCCGGCCTCCTAAAAGCTTGGAAGCAGAAAATCACCCGATGGCTTGCCCTGAAGGCAACCTAACGCAAGCATACAGCAGAGCATTGCCCCATGAATCAAACTCTCTTTTGGCCTTCGGGTCACTTCAGCACCTCTAGCCGACAACATGAGGAGAATAAACTCCCTGCGTCATTCCGGAGACAGAAATGCAAGTAAACTGAGAACCCAACTTGACACAGTAAGGTAGTAACTTCCAAGGCAACAGCGAGATCGTTGCCGCAGGCATGAAAGAAGAACTTACGGTAACAAAACATCTAGGATAAAAAGTCAGATAACCAACCCGAACGATAAAAAACTGATGAAAAGTTTTGATGGTTTAAATTAAGTTGAAAGTCAAATCCCAAAGTTTGTTGTTGATTTTCGATCAGTTCGCCGCGTTCGGCAGCTGGATCACAATCGCATCACCTCCGTTCGAGATGGCATCATCAGTATTGGGTCGGATAGACAAATTCCTTCGACTTGAAGGTGAAGGTGAGGTGGCTTCACGTAATTTGATTGGCCGACCTGTTGTCGTTTTCGCTTGGTGGTCGCGCTTCCATGCGTTTGGTTAGTTCGTTGGACGCCCTCAACTGGACAGCTCCGTTTCTCATCTATCCTGTTCCTTCTGGCTTCTTAGCTTTTTCTTTCCATCCGATTGATCGGTTGCATAATCTTTTTTCGGTAGTTTTGTCCCTTTGATCCGGTTACTCCGTTGACGATTGATAGCTTATTCGATTTCCCACGTAGTTAACAGCTTAGTAATGGGGTACATGTTTTCGAAGCCGCCAAAGAACTGCGTCGACATCAGTATGTTTATTGATTGACTTCCGTGCAGAGTGCATGCCTTGAGAACTCCCTCCCAGTTTTGTTATTTTGTAGTGCAGTGTTTGAATGTTATCCAACTTGAACTTTTGTTTTTTGTCTTCGTTAAAAAAGAGCAAGTGCACTATCTTATGTCCTCTGTGTCTGTGAATTCTGGCATCAAGTTTTCCTCCGGTCTGACTGACACAGGTCAAATTTAACCAATAAAATTGCGTGAGTGCCGCCTCTCGGCCAAATAACTACGCTAAAAGCATCAAATATAATTTAGAGATTATATAGGTGCAGATATAAACGAATTCACACACCGAACGCCACACTGTCGATTTCAATTCGATTAGCAACCTAACGGCCGAGCTCAACGAACAGACTAACGACCAACCAGCACACCCTGACCACCCATATTCCGCAACATCGTCAATCTCTGGTTCAAGTCGGATGTTCACAGCTCAAAGGTATCGGAGGTTATGAAAAGTAACGTGGAACATTTAAAGGGCACCGCCCTTGCGGTAACTTTTTTGTTGGTTTGCAGAAAAGCTCATGACCGTCATATCCTTCATATCTCGGTGATCCGGTCCACCAAAATCTTTGAACTATTTACCACTCTAAACGGCATGTTGCCCTGAAAGGGATGGAGCCAAGGGATATGATACGATGGACGTGGTGGCGGACCAAAACATGCGGTGGTTGTACGGCACCGCTCAGCTAGAAACTTTTGAGGCCAAACGGCGCACCTAAAAATCCTGTAAAGGATAGCGCGCGCAGAATAGTAGAGTGCTTAGCTTAAACCATCTACTGGGAATGTTGTAAGCGCTGCCTTCAAAAAGCAAGGTTGTGCTTCACAGAACCACAACGATTTCTGAGTGAAGAAATGGCTTTCCAGAATGAGTGATTTAGTCAAAAAAAAGTTACCATACGAAAAACCGCTATCTTATCCATCGACTTTTAATGGTAATGCTAGCCTCTGGCAGAATAAAATGAACCTGGACAAAACGGAGCCCTTCACCTATTGAGATGACCAGTAACAACAGCAAGAGAAGATCCGTGGGGCTCGGAGCTCGGGCCACCGGCGTCTTTGTTATATATAAACCTAATGGTTCTGCTTCCCCAAATTAGTGTTCTGTAGTAGTTGGCTGTGTATTAGTAATCAAACGCCCTGCTACAGGTAAGTGGCAAAGCCACTTGGCAATTGCCATCTGCGCAGCTGGATAAGTAGTGACCACAAGCTTAGCGATCAGTGTAGGACGGCAGCCAGGCGGCGCGGCAGAGCCCACCAAAATTTCTTGCCCGCAAAGCGAAGCGAACTGGGTTTTTCTATGTCCTTTCATTCTGAGTTGTGTGCCAGGTACAAGACTGTGGCGAAAATCAGACGTTACCAATAGCGCAAGCGGTAACCTGCGGCCCGAAGGCTAACTGGAAGGGGGAACCCTAATTCAGCCGGCACACTAAACTGACGATTGATGCGCATGGTGGCTTCACACGACGCAACCGCCTACCGGTCGGGTGTGACTGGAAGTAAGGCACCTTTCAGTGGCTACTACTTACGTGACGAGACGCATAGCAACTCGCATCAACTAGTAGTAGAAACTGCCTATCATGTGAGGTTATTCCGTTTGCATGTACAGCTTGGGTATGACTCTACTCCCGAATCTATTGCATGGAGCTGACTTTGTGACCCACTTCTATGTTCGCTTTCAGTTAATCAAACGTCATAAATGCTACAATTAATTTCACGACACAAGCTAGTGTGATACGCTTTGCGGGTAAAAAAACATTCCCGGACCTAACAGGTGGCAGTGATTCTGCGATCTATTTACACCGACTCACGGATTGATATACAGGATCGAGGATTTCGTCCAAGCTTCCCGGGCCGGGTTTGTTTTTGCCATTTAACAGCGCTGGGTAGTAAGCTTGCCGGTGGGGGAACTCAAATGAAAATGCGTCAAAAATACTTTGAACCGGGTTCCAGATGCAGCGTGAACAACCGTCGGAGAAAGGTTATTCCGCAAACCAACTGTCTGAAATGAGGAAAATTGTTGTTGTGCTCTGAGCTTGAAAGTTTTAGCATGCTTCCGCTGTGTGTTAGTTGGGTCAACGGCGAAAAACATGTTGACCAAACCTTGTCTGAACGAGGCGGCGAAAGTATTGGCCGTCTTTGGAGGCGACGCACAACAGGAGAAAGAATTTAGGCACCCCAAGACCGGTTTCACAATCAACGGATTCGAGTCCGGCAGCCATCTTCGTAACAGCTCATCGGACACCCTCAACGAGGGTTAAGTTTTTTTTCCTGTACGGACGAGGAAACTTGGCTGAAGCATTCGAGAAGTGGTCCGGCATAGGCCCCGTAGAGTAACTGAAAGTCCATACGAATAATACGGGGGAAGGTTCGTCGAATCATCCGTAGAACGATTTGTGCCTTTTGAGCTGTTTTTTGTGTGGTAAAGTGAGGAGGATATTTTTGACGGGAGCCAGAGCACTAAGTCCATTTTTGGTGTCTATCTCCGTGATGTCTTCTGTTCCACACTCATCACACACAAAATTGTCGTTTGGTTAGTCTCCTCCGAACGACATATGGAGTCATTTTTCGTCATTCGGAGGAACTTGTCGGTCCAGGAACCGTTGCTTTGAGGCGTCGACATCCATTCGGGGGACGCTGGCGTTAGAACTCCGGGAATTCAGGTCGTCTGCCGCAGGCAGATATGAACTTGAATGCGCATCTGCAGGGCCATTGGCGTAGATCGGAAAGAGCATGGCCCTAAAACCGCCCTCAAGGCACTCCCATGAAGACCAGCACCGAAGAAGAGCAGGTTGAGCCAACTTTTTATTGGGACGTTCCATCTTATAGGGACATCTTGATTCAGCGTAGATTTTCTTCAGGAATCCCACAGGACTCGAGTTCGTGGAGGAGCGGAGCATGTGGAATTGGATCAAATTCTTTCACAAAGTCAAAAGAGGTGTCATCTGATGATTCCTCTGTCTTTAGGTTCATTTAAGCTGTCCATGAATACCAATGTGTTGGTCACACAAAAACGATTTGGCAGGACTCCGTGTTGTTCTGGAATATTAAGTTGTTGGCACCGAAGTGCTTTAAGATGGCCCGCTTCAGATTGCGTTCACCCCCCTGCGCGGTGCGCTGGTGAAGCTAAGAAACATGTAACCACCGGGTGATAAGCGCTTATCAGCTTTGTATTTCGCCGCGACAATCGTCTCTCTCCAATCAGAGGGAAGGTTGGCTTCGTCCAGCAACTGTCAAAACACCAGGTAGGAAGACTTTGCCAGTTTGGGCGACGCTTCTTTCAAGATACTTGGATAGACGGTTTCTGGCTCCAACTCGCTGAAGCGGTTTGCTTTTTGCAATAATTGACGAGTATTCTCCTGTCTGAAAAATAGGTTGTTTTAGAGACTGTTCAATGACAAAATCGGGCATGATGGGGCGGTTGAAGCAAAATCCACACCTGCACAAATTTCGTCTCTCTAGGCGTCAGATATATCTGTTGGAACAGTCAAGGGTTCCCACATTCTGTCCTTCAAGGAGAAGTAGGCGGCTTGCTCGGTATCGAATCAGCGCTCCCCAGTCTGCACCTCGTTAGAAACCCGGCTCCAAGTGGATTTTTTTCTTATCAGCGTACGGTGTGTTGAATTGCCGGGCAGAGCTGATCCTTTGCCTCAGTTCAGCGCAAGGATCCAACCATCATCAAACTCGTCATTGCCACGCCATGCTGTCTGACCTTGGATGTGTGACGCGGGTACAATCTTGCCCCAAAACATCTTGATGAGACGCTTATCTATCCTAATATGCTGCATCCACCTCTACATACAGGGCTGTCCCCTATCCGTGAGGCGCCCTTTGAGCAGGTACGGAACGGAACCTTAGGAACATTCCTGGTCGACTCAGGCTTATGTGCACAAGTCTGACATAATTTTCATTGCTCCAACCCTCCACAATTGGGTTGTTACCAGAAACCGTCCTCCACTTCACCTCACGGGTTCACGGATTGTTGCACAGGCTCGAGGCTATCACCCAAGTTTCCCGAGTCGGTTTTGTTATTATCGTTCCGCGGCTGCCGTTCACCTGAAAGGCGCAAGCAAAAAAGGGTGCAACACTTATCTTTAAGTACTCAGCGCGGGGCAGTAAGCTTGCCAGCGCGAGGACTCGCATAAAAAAAGCTTCCATCAGTTCTTTGCACTGGGTATTAGATGAAGCGTGGACAACCATCAGAGGAAGTTTAAGCCACGCAGAAAATACCTGAAATGAGAAAACATTTTGCCCAATAAAAGTGTGCGCTCTGAGCTTGAAACTATTCATACCTTGTCCCCGCGTGTGAGCTGGGTCAACGGTGGAAAGTCTGTTGTCCAAACTTTTTTCATACAAGGCATAAGTAAGTATTAGTTCTCCTCGGAGGCGACGATCCTCTACGGGAAAGAAGTCAAGCACCGCAAAACGCGTTTCATAATCCACAGACTTGAGGCTGGCACCCATTTCTGTGGCAGCTCGTTGGACACACCCGGTGAGGGTTACATCCTTCTTGCATCCCGAGTAGACAACAAGGTTGGCATATTCAAGAAGCTCTGACATAGGCCCCATAGAATATTTGGTAATCCATTCGAGTAACACTGGAGGAGTTGCACTGAATCATCCATGGACCGGCGAACGTCTTTTGAGCCGATTTCCCATCCTGAAGTGAGAAGGACATGCTTGAAGCGAGCCGCATACCCAAATCCATTTTGGTATCTATCCTCGTGATATCTCCTGGTATTTTTTAACCCGCTACGACAAACTCGTTCGCTGAGTCCCCTCCGAATGACATATGGACGCACTTTCCGTCATTCGGAGAAAGGTAGCAGTCCAACGACCATTGCTTTGCGGCGTCTTCATCCATTTTGAGGACATTGGCATTTGAAATCCAGGATTTCACGTTGTCCGCAAAAAGTAGACATGGACTCGAAAGCACTTCTGGAAGGTCGTTGACGTATATCAGAAACAGCAGTGGTCCCAAAACGGAGCCTTGAGGAACTCCAATGGAGACCGGAGCCGAAGGACAGTATGCCGAGCCTACTTTCACTCGGAATGTTTTGTCTGATAGGAACGCCTTAATCCAGCGCAGATTTTCCCCTTGAATCCCGTAAGACTCGAGTCTGTGGAGCAGCGGAACGTGTCGAGCACGATCGAATGCTTTTGAGAAGTCGAAAAACACGGCCTCCTATATGAGTCCCTCGTCCTTAGCTCGGGTTGAGCTGTCCATAAATAGGAGCATGTTCGTCACGCGAGAACGGTTTGGGAGGAATCTGTGTTCAACTGGGGATATTGAGTTGTTGGTAGCAAGGTGATCTAGGATGGCCCCCTTCTGAATTTGTTCCATCACCTTGCACGGTACGCTAGTGAGGCTAATAGTCCTGTAGCTTCCAGGCATCCAGGTGTCGTCCACGTGCGTCCAGCCTGAGTCCACCATTCGACTGACTCCGAGCATATGAAAATCACGAGCACCCCCATCTAACAACTAGCTGGGACTGGAAGTGCTACGGTGGTTGGTTCCACTTACCCTAAGTAAACACACAGTAACTTCGATCGCTTGTACATTGTTCCGGTCGTCTACACACAGTAGCATGCCAAATGTGAGATCGAGGGGCCCGGTTTCACAGCCCTCAAGCCCATTATTCACCCGCAACATTTGGAACCCATTGATACCACAAGAACCTTACCGCGATATCCCAAAGTAGCAATCCAAATATAAGGCTCAATGTCGTGTAAAACCATGTGATACAAGTGTAACCCTCGACCGACTGACAACCCGGAGATTGTCATGGTACCGAAACGCGCGCGTTTGAAAAACTACTCAAATTCACTGACATGAATTCAAAAATAAAGCGCACGTTTCAGCCACTTCCCAATATTGAGAAGGTCAAATTAGAAATTGAGGAAAAAGAAAAAGACCCAACGTTACAAAAATTTCTTAGATTTTCCCTCGAGAAAGAAAGGAAAGCTGAGATTGATAAACTAAGGTATTTTCAGTTTTTTTACGAAGGTCACGACATTAAAGCATTAAGCGTGCCAATGCGGCTTACAGGTTAGCACAGATTGAGTTTGCCACGAGAGCGCCAAAGTTGCCCCAGCTCGACCTCCCGTCGTTTGTACGTTCCGCAAATTATATCTCATGAAATTTTGCGCTGTTTCAGATGATGAGTGAGGAGTTGAAGCTATCTGTAGGTTGACTTGCAATTCATACCCAATTCTGCCAAGAAAAATTACAAACTTCTCAAGTCCTATGTTGAAAGCAGCATCATCCCACCTATTCAAGATTCATGGCTGCAAAATATTATGGAAAAGATTCCGAAGAGGCTGAAAAGTGGAAAGGAAGCTGAACTAAACCAAGTCCTATATGAAGTTAGGGAAAACTTTTTAGAAAGCCTGAAGAAAGCTCTTGCTCGTCAGACCCTAAAAAAGCCCGATATTCCCCAACTGGCTGATGACGACCTTACTCCTCCACCAGAAGAACCAAAGTAACCATTGACATCAACTACTCACCCCATAGAAATATAAACTTTTCCAAACCATGGCACGGAGAATATGTGAAGCACAGAAAAGAATTAGTTTCTCGTCTCATGATACTGTATCCTCACATGCAAAAAATCCTCGATTTATGCCAACGACAGTTTGCCCAGATCAAAATCACCGATGTGAAAGCTTACCGGTATGTACACATGTGCTTTGTGTTGCACGATTTCCAGGAACTTGGGCGCAGTGGACTTTGAAAATCTCAAAGCGGCTGTTCAGCAAGAAGTGGCGAACAAAATGGAGATACTGACACAGAAGTACAGTTTTTCCTTCCTTGTTGACAGTCTACGTTAAAGATGGCTTCCAAAGATTTTCCAATTATTTTCGGATAAGAATGCAATACCTCCCCTGAGGAGCGATATGCTCGAGTCCTTCTTTAACTGCGTTTCCACCGTTCTGTCAATACAGGTAAAACGGTTTTCTAGAAATATTGCACGTGAATGACAGATAAAGCACTTTCTGCAGCGAAATCTCGAAGAATGGGTCGACCTTTTTGACGAAGAACATACAGAAAGGTTGCCAGTGCTAAAAATGTATCTTACCTATGAAGACCAGAAGGTGCAGTTTTATCCAAGTATGGAGGATCTTGAGGACCTAATTTTGTTCATCAGTGACCAGATTACTAACTCGCTGCAACAAGTAAGCAATTCAAAGCAATTACTAGACTTGGTTGTATTTCCGAACGGTGTTTTTAACATGGGCGTTTATTAGTTGACCTTAAAAGGGGAAATAAAGGCCTTGAACAAGAGGAATCCCTATGCATACAGACTGTAACCCAGAATGGCTAATGAAGTTAGCAGGCAATGAGCCCTTATGCACTTGAGTATAAAAGCGTTCACGTTACTTGATTTTCTTATCAAAATACTTGAAGCAAAATAAACCCCTGGAACTACCACGGTTCTTAATGACGCATATCTCACAGGCTAATAGACATGCGTAAAACCTAGAGACTCACAACTCAAAACAAGCACCACTGAAGCAAGGGAAACTTCCGGCACATAAAGAAGAAGCACAAACAGAAAGTAATTTTTCAGCAAATTCGGCATCCATGGAGATAGTTCCTCGGCTAGTGCGACCCTAAAAGCCAATAAGAAGCGAACAAAGTAAGGCAAACTCAAATGCCCTATCACATGCACGAAAACAAACAGCCAACGAATCCGAGATCTGCTTCACACAACAGCTTCCTTATCTTAAATTTGGTTTTCTGAGGATCATTAGGTGAAAAATCACAACTTTCATCGCTTGGCAATTTATGATCTATATCCGAGCTCTCGCTGGCACAAAACCTAATACAATACACTATTGTGCACGCAAGGCAGTAATAAGTTTGCTAGTCCTTCTTTGTTCATTGTTACTCTTGCTTCTAAGTGGAGATTCATGATGAAGTCTCTAATATTCATGTAGTATTTTGCTAGGATATCTCAGATTCTCAGCTATTTGACTTGGATTACCACAGGAAGGTAACAAATACGTTATGGGTTTTCAGATCACATCTTCCAGCGAAAGACACCGAGGGTACTAGTTAGAATAGAGTTAGTTAGATAGCAACATTAGGCTGCATATTATAGACCACAAGAATAGAAAGCACGAAGCCATAGTACAGGCAGTGTTGGAGTCACAGAGACAAAAGCAAAACCAAAAGCTTTATGCATATACATGCATCGTTGACAAAGATGAACAAAGAGCCGAAAGTCACATTTGGAAGCAAACATTCAAGGAGTTAAGATGCGGCTCCTGATCTTGAAAGCGGCGGGTAAATCCTGCGATAAAACTCTGAAAGTGTATACATACAAGTTAAGCAACACAGAAAAAGGGAAACATGACGGACGCAACGCAGAGCAACATTAAGAAAACGGCTAAAAATGCGAAAGCATGGGTAACAGGCAAAGGAAAGGAAGTCTCTGTCGCCTTATGGTCACTTGGAGGCCCTTTTTTCGTCTCAGTGTTGCCTCACTCGGCATGAGGATGTTATTCCTAACCGTCATTGCAGTGTCTACGGTGTGCTGGGTAACTGAACAACTGGAGAAACCTACTAGTTAGGTGACAAAATTCCGCGCACCCAACCACTTACGACCAAGCAGGCAGAGCAGGAGTAAACGAGCCTTTATATCGCCAGCCACAACACAGCACTGTACAAAAAGACTTTGTCGGTTCAATGTAATGTTCAAGACCCATAAGAGGGTCATGAGTCGGCTAAGTTATCTTTCAGCTTAGCGGAAGACATGAGGTTACATAGCCACGTTCGAGGCGCGGGACAGCCAGCCGTCCACCGGTGGCGCTTGGCGATTAATAAAGACAAACCTATATTTTTACTCCCATAGAAGCAAAGAACACTGCATACAAAACGGGGATGTCACGGCTGCGACCTTCAGTAGAGCGCTAGACATGCCCTGAAAATATGAAAGAAAATTTAGTTCGTCCATCGGTTGCGGACAGCGTCAACAAGAGAAGGACAATCGTTTTCTGACACAACAAAGGGACAGAAGTGTTACGAAAGCAAGACACTTACAGATTGCATCCGAAGATTTCACTACAAGTGGCTGTCATACCAAATTCATGACTGTCGGAAAGTGCTCACATTGTGCCATAAGTATACTCATTTTCATTCATCTTTGAAAGCCAACCTTAACATTCGACCGCAATTTTCATGCAGTATACGCATGCGGTGTTTTAATAAACAACAAATCTTCATCCACAAAAAATGCTACTGGTGCATTAGAGGAAAAACTTAGGTGAATATTTTTAGGTGAATTTCTGTGTCTGGTATTGTGTCAGGTGAAACTGAATCTCACACATCCAGTCAGTCATCTAAATCTTGGGGAGCAGTCGGTTCTGTCGGTTGCACAATATCTAACACAATGTCATTCAAAGGCCAATGGATGTTTTCTCCCTCTGGTGTATGATACAAGTATCTATAAGGCGTGAGGGTTGTACTGGCAATTGTGATGTCAGATGCGAGCTTATTCCGCACTACGGGGATGTATCTGTCTTACTTGGTGCTCATAAGGGTAATATGTGTACCGCTGATGGGGGTCGGTGTTGACAGCCGAAACCAAAAACAAGAGGCAAGCGTACAGGCGGTGTCACGGCCACATGGATGGAATTAAATTTAAACGTAATATGCGGATACACGTAACTTTGAGGCAAATGAGAAAATGGCCAAAAGTAACGAGTGGTTCAATGCCAGGAGACATTTACACGAGAATGCGGACAGCCATAAGAAAAGCAACAACCAGGTCAAAGTTTTTGAAAACTTAAAAAAACTTGAAAAAACTTGAAAAGCTTAAAAAAAATCTAAGCCAGGACGCCGACTTCTTTCAGAAGCTATCTCGTTCTTCTTCCACCTATCGTTTATTAGGTTTTACATTTCAGGGTTGTGGGAAGAGGAATTCTTGACTAGACGTTAACTAATTGCGCAGTTTAAAATTTTCCTCCGAATGACATTTCCTTAGAATCAAATAAACTAAACTAATGTATATGGAAGAACGTGATTAAAAATTGAGCAAAGTATGACGGTCGTTTAATAATTCGAACCTGATCAAGATAGTCAGGTTCCAATGCCGATAATATGCTCATTATGCTCTTAATCTATGAGGTCTGTAGCATAAGCAACTCACAGTCATCCATAATGTGCTCAAGCTTAATGGCTGTCTCATGTTATCCATCCATCTCTAACGTCATTTATCTCAATGTTATTGAATATGCAGTGTTTGTAACAAATACAAATTACTTGTGGGCATCTTTGAACCTTGTAGATTTACTGTTACATCACTCCCACCTTAGCAATTTTTCTCCCATTTGAACGCACGCATTCCGACTGATATGTATCAAAGAAAAACCGATAGAGCCGACATTACTCGTCAGAAGGAACATAAACAGGTCATGTCTCTGGTTTTTGTAAAGATTTCTGAATTTTGCGGCAAGCTTTTCACATTACTGCAACAGAAGGGGCTAAAAACTTGAATAACCATGTTTTACTTAAAATCTGAGTTATCTTAATGCATTCTGAACTTTGATCGGCTACCGAATGTCAAATTTACAAGGAAGCATATTTTCTGAAAATTGACCACTGAAGCTTTTGAGAGCAGGCAGAGAACATAAGCTGGAAATTCAACAGGTTATACAATACAATATACAATACAATATACAAGGTGAATTTCTTAAGTGTACCTGGTGGCCTGACGTTTAACACCTCTGTGCAATACAACTGTTCTAGAAAGGTACTTGCCTCCGTAGGCTTTGTGCCTAGTGCTGACCTGCGAAAATAATAGTAGACAACTGTCCATGGCATCAGCGTCGAAAATAAGGGAGTCCCTGCAACAAAAACAAAACTTGTTGACGTGTGTAAGAGTTCTATTCTGCCTTGGGTTTTGTCATAGAATAGCAGAGTTAATCACATGCTCATATTAGCTGAAAATAGAAGGATAAAGCATATACTTAATATCCGCTCGTGAAATCAGATAGTGACGACTGACTATCAGTCTCTTTTGAACTTATATGTACGAAACTTGAAGGCTGTTGATGCACCACGCCAAGGCAAAAGTCACGGTTTAGCTACTCTTGAAACCAGCAAAACTGGATTTTTAGGCTAGTTGGTTAAAGCTGTATTGTAAAACTCGGATATCACTGGAATGTCGACGGGACTACCTAAACCATTTGATTGTTAAGAGGTCGGCGTAGTTTTCTTATTGTCTACTTTCTAGTGCTCGAGCACACAAACATTTGGAGGGACAAGAGAAGGAGGGCACAACTTATTAACTACCTTCCAGTGTTTGAAGTTTCAAATTCACGGTGATGAGAATAAGCACATGCATAGGCCAAACAGAGGAAAATATTTCATATATGAGTTAGAAGCAACTCACTTATGCAAACTGCACACACATTCAACACGCATACATACACTATAAATTCGTCACTTATATGCACACGATGTCGGCGCAAGTAAAGTAGATTTTTCAAGGCTACTTCAGGCAATAATCAAATGCTACTTAATATATTGAAAACACGTTTCTCCCACTATTCGCGGAGTCTGGCATCTAACAAACTACCGATACATTGGAAGCTAAAAAAGCTGGTTGCAACAGACGTATGGTTTAGACAAAAAATGGCAAAAAATGTCCGGGAGATATTCTGCAAACTGAGGTACTGATGTGGGCACCTTCAAGCAATGAAGTGTAGACGACAAGGGACCGCCAAACTATTTGCCCGTAAAGTTATAATATGAAACCCCGCAGTTTTCCTCACCAGCGCCTGGTGAACAAATGAGACAAAAAATCAAAAGCAGAAAGTACAAACGAGTGTCAGTGTAGTTCATTGGCAAGTCAGGCAAAGATAGACCAGGGAGGACCCCGGAGCTCATAACCTATGTAGACAGCTTAACGCAGTGTAAGGCACTGTAGGAGAAACGCTCTTGTTGCTCAAGCACTATTGAGAACGGCAAACGGGCGCTCGAAGTATCTAAGTGTTTGGCCAGCATCACGGTACAAA
>SJOL01009264.1:930084-965854 GCA_004794785.1 Opisthorchis felineus | reverse complement strand
ATGTGCCGAAACAGGTCGAAATACGTCCCTTTCGATAGGGTTTCTGAGATTCACGAAGAACTCGGAGACTTTCGGCTTTTGTCGTACATTATTCATACTGCCTCCGAATGCGTTCTACGTCTAAAATGGAATTAGTCCACGGCCAGTTTAAAAGGTTTGTATTGGTTAAACTTGAGAATCAAAATCTGGCAGAATTCGGGTGAAACTGCTTAATCTTATGCCTGCCTGGTCTGAAGATATAACCCATGCTTGATCAGTAATTGCGTTCGCCTTCTCTCTTCGTGCTTTAGTGGGCCCGCGAATACCTTGACTATCTGCTAGATGTTTACATCTTCACACCTGAAGATATCGCTCAAAACAGCGCGGTATTTTCATGGAAGGCTCGGATTCAACCTGAGTTCGACGAGAATGATAAGGTGAGTACACACATTTGTTCCATCAACCCTGGAACCAAATTTCACGTTATGCTTTCTTTCGCTGTACCTTAGCTCTCTGATTGCCATTGATTTATGCGCTCAGTCTGTCACGTCTGTTGCTATGGCATGCTATAAGATGACATTTACACCTAATGCCTGTTGTGAATGAGCATCTGGAGCATGTGGTCCGCTAAAATACTGATGTTGCTGCTGTTATGGCGATTTATGGATTTGTACGTATCAAAGCTTTCGTGGGGATCAGCGGACATAGAATCTGACTATTCGAGAGCTGCCAGATTGCCTGATTCAACATTTGACTGTAAAGAGATTTGTACAGAAGCCATCCAGATTTCCTTCTGTGGGCCTCCTATCGATCTCATCTACACCCGTCCAATAAGTCCCAAGAAAACGTGAAAAACGTTGCGTGGCTGTGTTCCTCAGAAACGATTTTCGCTTCGCTACAGACTACCAACTAGTCAGGAGTAGTCAAAAACTAATCATGACACAACTTGCAGCAACACTTCCAACCTAGAGCACCACAGAATAACAGGCTTCCAGTGTGGTTTAGACCTCGGCCATTTAGATCAGAACTATAGGCAGGAAATTCTGGTTACATCAACACTTGGAACTTACACGCACTTCACGCACAACCGCGTTTACTAGGAAGGTGCGGTCCAAAGAAACTTGTGTTCACAAATGCAGTTCAATATGTCGTATTATTCAAGTCCCTGTGATGTTCGTTGAAATCGACGACAGTCAAAGTGGTGCCTTTTTGGTACAGGGTTTTCAGTATGCCTCTTTCTTAAAGGTAACGTTCAGTCATAATAAGAAGGAACTTTTCAAATTCCGCTTGTTTAAACATAACTCACGGTTTTCCCAACTGGTATATGGGCAGACCATCAGCTCGCAGAATGGTAGACTGGGCTGATCGGTTATCCTTATCTCTATCTGATCTGTTCATGATCTTAAAACTCTGAGAATTCGCCTTCTATAAGTTTATTTCGATCAAAAATAGATGCAAAGCATGTCGGCTATCTCTTGGTTTGACCTTCTAGGAGTTTTAACCATGAAATGGTCCGATTTGCAATGCAAACGATATAATCTTTCACATGTGATTCGATTAGACCTGAACTCACTAAAGCGAATGGCATAAAGTTTCTGAGGCGTCAACTGCATCTAAGGAAATTGTGGTGTTTCCATGCGCTTACATAGAAACGTCTGGATCTCAGAACACTAATTATCACTCATCTAATTGAGACACTAGATCCAATCGGTCTCCGAGCGCGATTCGCCCAGGCGGTCTGAAAGACGTCGGCCCAGACAAGGGCTTTGTGTGGACCCAGAGGTTAAAGAGGTAGAAGAGGCTGATGCAGCCAGAAGTGCACAGAAGTTGTTCTGCCTAATTCGCAAAACAGTGCCTAAGAGGCTGTATACTCGTGGGTTAATCAATATTGGATACAATATTGGAAACTTAATGTGTAACAAGAGCCAACGTGTAAACTGATGGGCGAAATATTTCCAACAGCAGTGTGGGGAGCTTTCTTTCTCTGTGGTGATCCATTCAAACTGAGTCAATGCCAGTTTTTATCCCCTAAAGATTTAAAATCAGTATACCTGTCTACCTTAAAACGCCACCAGTCATCCTGTCTGTATTCAAAGAAGATACTCGAAGTGGCTGTTCCAATCATGCAGTCAAAGGCCTAATACCTGTCACGACAAGGCTACCAGTTTCTCAGTTATTGCGACACCCAACTCTGGCTCACAAGAAGCAATTTAGGAAGCATCAGACAGAATGTCGACTGGATAGGAGATGCATCGAACACACTTTTACATTATGTCAAATGTTTGAGTAGCGCCAACCATACCACCGGCCGTTAGTGGTTACTTTCCGCAAATTCAAAGGGTCTCTTGACTCTGTAGATAGACTGGTATCTCTGAATACATTCGGACAAGGAGGACTACCTCCGAAGTTTATCAACATACTTAGTGCTCCTTATTCCAACGCCTCTGGTCGTGCGAGGGTTTATGATGTATTGCCGAAAAGTTTATTTTTCCAAAAGAGGTGAAGTTACCCAAACCTGTCTCCATTGCCGCAATCAAGGAATGCCCGCTCCAAGGAACCGGAATTGAAACAACAATGGACTTGTATTATGCCAAAGATATTCGTCCGTTATTTGTCAATCACCAGTCCGAACAATTGACTCTAAGTGGCCAAGACTGTAACATATAAGATTACTAGATGCGTTAGTAAAACCTGAGTAAAAACTGCCAGCTTGCGTCACTTATGAATTCAAATCAATGTTTCAATGAAGTGAAAGGCGGTGTGTCGAAACATTGGTAGCTCGAGTGCGTATAACAGGTGGTTGATCAAGTCGTCATTCATTTGTCCGCTGAGCTTGGCATTTCGCTTGGGAACTTTTCGCCCTCAATCGAAGAGATTTCATCATCATCAACTGCATACCGATGTCTACTAGACTAGGGACGAAACGTCTGCAACAGATTAACCACCAGAGGCAAGATGCCATCCATACAAAGCACGTTTAAGAGCTGTCTAGCTTTATGGATGTGATACTTGGCCCCTACAATCTGAAAATCCTAAACGCCTACGAAACTTTGACGACAGGTGCCTTCGTAGCATAGCTGGAACGTGAAAAAGACGAAGTGGTGGGTGAGTACTCGGTGGCAAAGCAAAGTCACCAAAACGGCAAAGGAAACTTAGCAAGCGGATGTGCTTGGGGCATGTATTACGCATTCCCGACTACCGTCCACCAAACGGAGGCGCCCACCGTCAAAAAGAACGCTGTTGGGTCTTTGCACGTAACCTGTTTCAATGGCAAGCACGCAGCCGCTTCGTGAATGGAATGCCTGGCTTAAGTTTGTCTCCTGTTGTCTGGTGGGTTCATTTCGATTGAAGTCCGCAGACGTTGGATTAATCTCACTGACAGCGTCTTATTTCGATGTGATGCTCAGATGCGTTTATCTCGTTGCCGTTCCAAGATTCAGGTCCCTTGTTCTTGACCGTTTTCCATAGAAAACCAAAGATGTTCGTAACAAGTCTCCGGCCTTCTTTCCTTTCACCTCCTACTAGGGTGTTCTTCGTCATGACTGTGTGGTAGGTGGGCGCCAGTATTAACGACTGGTATATCGCTGTCGGTCACAGTGATGTGAGAATTATCTGGAACAAAATGAACATACATCTGTTGAATAAACTGAGCAGTTGTACACTTCTCTGAAGATATATTAAATTGTCCTAAGAGTTTGCATGTAGATGTTGATAAAATCGAGCAGTTTCCAGAAGGTAGAGGGTGATAGCACACTGCGAAAAATATATCGCAATATACGCGATCGTAAGGTAAAAGATTATGTCCTGCGCAATAGCTCTTGCCTTTAAATCGGTGCTATTTCCATTGCAACAATAATGGTTAATCTTACTTTGATTTCCGGAACGCCGTTATACCCTCATGTTTCTCACTCTCCAACCTAGCTGCAAGAACGAATGCGAGCCGTTGGTGAGTCCGCGGTAATTGCTCGCCGAGAGAAACTGACTACGGAACTGAACAGACTGCGCAACCGGGTTGATGAATTCAATGACTACGGAGAAATGGATAGTGAAATGCAAAACCAATATGTGCAGGACGTCCGTGCTGTGCTAAAACGTTTAATGGACGCGGAAAATGAACGTGCTTGGATTAACAAGGAGGAGGCCTTATATAGGCTTCAAGTAACAAGCTATCCGGATATCGAAGAGATCCGAGCTTTGGCCGAACCGTTCCAGAGATTGTTCACCACAGTTGTAAGATACAACAAGTCAGAGAGAAGGTGAGGAAGAAGTGTTTGTATAAAATAGCCATCATATTCCTATAGCGGTTTTCCTCCATTGTTGAATCGTGAAAGTTTCACTCTTTAAAACCTAAGTATTGTCTTTAAATACCGGTCATTGATTTATCCTACTCATCACGGGACGTGTCCTTTGACACTAATCCTCCTGTATCAAATCGCTATCGTCCCTATATTTATCCGGTCAGATGGTTGCATGGCGAGTTTGACAAGTTGAATGCCGAAGCAATCGAAGCGGAGGTGGAAGAGTACTGGCGTGAAGTATTCAAGTTGCAAAAGCTGTTTACAGCTAGAGTCAAGAAAATGCGTATGGAATTGGATGAACGCAGGCGAAATCAGAGGAAACGCCGAAAGGAAGAGGCACGGGCAGCCGCGGAAGAAGGCGCCGATCCCGAAGCCATCGCTGCTGCTGAGGCCGCTGCACTTGCAGCGGAAAAAGAACTTGAGGATGTCAAGCCACCGGCTGCACTAGACATTATCAAGAAAATACAGGCACAGATGAAGAGCTTCAAGGTAATTTTGTCAAACAGAACCCATATCCAGTATCTATCAAATTTATTATTGCTAGATCTTTAGCGACACTTAACTTATCAACGGTTATTTCACACCACCGCTAAATTTCGGCTCCGTCAGATACCGGCCTTGTTTGCTGACTCCTGTATTTCTCTCGTTTTTTCCACTTATTTTCTTCGAATCGGACTGGGTGATATTCCGAGAACTGCTCAGCTTGCTGAAGTAAGGAGGAAAGAGACCCTTTTTAATCGGTGTGCAACTCAATTTGGAGCCCTCGGTTCTATGGGTATCAGGCGCTTATTGGGGTCGATGATTTCGGTCGGAAAAGCTAACATAACTATTCAAAAGTAGTTTTCATGAGTAATTCACTAGTTCCACGTGAAAAAAACGATGTAAGCTGATTCAGTTAAGGTAATGACGAATCAGTGTATCAAACAACTACACCTTTTCAGAGCACAGGCACGTAAACTAAAACTATTATTACGTTAGACCATCACGTGACAACGTCGGAAGGCTGCCGTTTGTGCAACTCTAATTAGAATACACACGACCTTCTGAACTTTTCTTTCTGTAACCTAACAACAACAGAATACTACCTCAGCAGTAGCAGCCCGATAGCTAGTAATTTACCTTCGAAGCAGAAGTCTCCGAAATTTGAATGTGCATAAACTATTACAAATGAAACATATCAACAGACCTGAAAACTGTACTAAGTAAGAGGTTTGCTCCGCAGGCCGCTGTCTAGAATTTGTGACAGCTCTTCGTATAAAAACCATGTATGACTTCGGATGCGCTCAGTATTCGGTCATCCGTACTCCAGTTCGCCCAAGAAAAGCCACACCACAACGACAGCGACACGATATTTCACAGGTATGCAATCGCACCCATTATTTCATGCCATTCGTGGGCATACCGCAGCCAGAAATCTGTTCGTTTCACTCAACTATAGTTGCGTACTATAGTGGTATGTAATTAGTTATCTCGTCAGTCATCAAGAACTAGAACTCAGGCTCATTTATTCAGAAAAATAGAGACGTTCTTTGCGTAATTTTTTAAGTTTGAAAGGCCAAAATTTGGGAAGTAAAGAGCAATAAACAAGAGTGATTTTGAGGCTTAGTAGTAAATAACGGGATCAAGGAAAAGATTATTTTAAAAAAGTGCTTTGAAAGACGTCATTAACACACTATAGAGAGGGGGTGGAATTTAGCCTAAGTTTTCTACGATCTGAGCGAATCTCAAGTTGTCAGCAAGCCATCCACATGGTGAAGAACAGTCGACAGGCTGATGCATGTCCAGCAGTTTTCGTCTCTCCATGCTATTCGAGGGGGGACAACAGTCTAAAAAAACATATAATAACTGGGGTGATGCACCACTCATAAGGTTGCTGAAAATCCTTTGACAGCCCACGACCGGTTTTGCCCTTCTTGGGGCTCATCAGGTAGGCGCAGTCCCCTTATGTTCTACTTGAAACCAAATTGCACGAAATTAGCGAAATACACTCATTTGCAAACAAATTTGGTTTTGCGAGAGACTCACCTGGAACCCAGCTGAATCTCTCGTTTGTGATGTTCCTTAAGGAACTCGTACCAGTGTGGTAATATACCCGCACTCACTCGCTGCTTTTCGGTCGGGCTTTTGAGCTAAAGGTTTTTTGAGAATTCCAGTCGCCCTTCTTTCTAGGTGTGGGCACCCTGACAGTATCCCATCCCGCGTACAGCAATGATTCCCACAACTTAAAATACTTCCGTGCCTCATGGACCTAGCGTGGTGTCATCAGTCGGGTCGCCTTACTTTCTGCATACAGCGGGGAGGATGGGCGAATAAATGCCTGCGACGACTGCGTTATAACACTTTCACGTATTCCACCTTCTCCTGGCGTGGGTATTGTGTTGGGTCATCAAACGGACACAGCCCTGCTTGGTTGGATGCCTGCTGACGGTCACCTCTGCGCGATTCGTGTAGTAACGTCTGTGAAAGAATCTCAACAAGGAGAGATCCATTGCTCCCTGTTTATCGTATCGGTTTCACACCCCCGACGGACTGTAGCTCTGATGCGGCCGAGGCCAGTTTCTATGACGCTCCAGGTGCTCTTTTACAATAAAAATAAAAGTTCAGACGTCGTTGTGTTCACTGGTGACATGAACTCTTAGGTAGGTAGGCTTAACCCTACTAAGATTCAATCGGATGCTCGTGTTGGTTTGGCACGAGACATTCGCGAAATGGGGAGCGCGTGATACAGATTTGTGCTGATCACAGATGGTTTTTTTGCAGTGCCAGTTTCTGGAGCAGCGGAAATCATATGGCTAGGTGGTGCCCGACACTGAACCGGCCCTGAACCCAACAGACCACATAGAAGTAAGATGCTGCTGGTGATATCAAAAGCTGTTCGTGATGTCGGGGCTTCCATCTGCGGTACAACCCAGCCGGCCTCTTCTTAGCAGTAGATCTCTAACAGGACTGTGACTTTGCTAAAGGTTCGGCAACAGATTCCCTCTGGCCGCAACCGAAACTCACCAAACTGAGTAAATTCAGTAGAAATGGAGAAAAATGCTAGAAATCCCTGTAAGCTGTTTCACTTGATTCGTTTGACAAGTCTTTGGAAGCCTCTTGTAGGTGAAACTATCAAGAATCACAATGGCTATCTGATATCCGTCTCTGAATATTCAGACCGCTGAGCAAGGTAGTTCGAACAACAATTCAGTTGGTCACCTGCCACCTCTAGTCCGGACTGCCGGCCTTCAACAGAACAATGGATGGGGAATTTGGAGCCATCTTCAGCCTCAGAAAATGTCCGAGTGTATACCTCCACGCAAGCGTCATGTGTTTCCGATCCCGATCACCTGTCGCCTGCTCTGTTCATGGCGGTAATTTCCTCAGCAAGTTCTTTTCTAGCCTACTAGCGTCTATCTGATAGAAACAGGCGGTCCCAGACAACTAGGGTGAGGCGATGATAGTGCCCATTTTCAAAAAGAGTTCGGCTGCCACTGTAACAGTGCTTCTGGCGTCACTAATTCTTCGTCTTCTAAAGGAGGCACACGAAGCCTTAACTCAGGATTATCAATGATTTTGACCGGCTAGAGGATGTGTCGGCCATAAATTCACACTCCCTCAAGGGTTAGAGCAACGCCATACCTACAGACAACTTCTGGTCTTGGTGTTACTTGACGTCAAAGGTACTTTGGTTTCTGTCACTTGGTCAGTGCTTTTATCTACACCTGATCAACAGGGACATCAAAAGGTTTGTTAACATAATCCGGTTCTTATGTTTGCATACTTTCTGTGGGAATATATTGGGCGCCCTCTAAAATCAACCTCACGAGAAGTGTTGTTCCGCAAGGATGCTCACTCTCTGCATTCTTATTCAACTTCTTCACTGGTGAAATAATGAGGCGAACGCTGGAGGTTTTCAGATCATTGCTGGTGGGAACGTTGTCCATCTTCAGTGTGTGGACAATCTTGCCCTAATATTTAAATGCAAAGACATAGCATAAGCACTGCTGAATAAACTGACCACTACATACTATTTTTCGTCATGCGCCTTGCACCTAAACAGTGCAAAGTCATGCTCCAGAACGTGCAGTTTCCAAACATCCACGTTGTGGAGAATTTTACATAACTCAACAGTGTATGGTAAAGTCACAGCATGAATCCTAGTGGCCCGAATCACTTCCGCAAATTCGTATTAATTGAGGCGTCGAAATAGTATATAACTAAGTCCCAAGGGTTGTGTGTACCGGATTACAGTAAGGGTTCTTTGTATATGATCGCAAGACATGGCCTCCAAGGATCTGAGATGTCTTCAAGTTGCTGCCCACTGATGTCTCATAAGTGCTTTTGATATCCAGTGACGTCGACGAATTCGTAGCAAAGTGATTAGAGAACGGGTATCTGGTTGTTCAGCAGGTACTTCACTCTCAGAAATCATCCAGCGCCATCAGCTGCAGTGTACCACATATTCCAAAACATCGTCTGACGAGACTGTTCTCCTCGCCTCCTTCAGAATAGCGCGATGTGCGGGGTAGACAAAGTGTACAAAAAATATGAAATAGATTACGAAAGGTTTTGATGTTGTTGGTGCGGTTCGCCTTTCGGGCTATGGTCCTCATGATCACCCCTGCGCATGACTGGAGACATTCCAAGAGGTGGCGCCTTATCGATGTCCGTGGCATTCGTGCTGCCACGGGTTGTCTGATTGAGCGTTTAGAGATGTAGGCACCTCAGAATGCTTGTTGTAGGTAAGCACCATGTCCCCTCCATGACCCACTCTTTTTTCTTCCTTTCGCTCCAAGGCTGCAAATATAAATAGACTTTTTTGTTGTAAGGCAGTGAAGCATCAATGTAAAAACTGATGTTGTCCCTTTCTGATAATGATGATGATGATGAGTCCTATCTCAGGAGATTGATGTTTGAAGGGAAGTAGAAGTTATGGGAGTGTGGTTGCTAAATAAGTTTCATAACTAAGGGGACAATTAATTTAGTATTTACTAAAGACTCAAATGCATTTCAGCCGGATCTCTCGTTCCGTAAATTGGTAGCCACTGCTCAATGATCCATACTTCGCTTGAGTGCACGATGTTGCGATTTTCCAAGCTGAGCATGTCTATTACTGCTGAATAGAAAGACTTCTACGTGGAAATTTTGCAAGATTTTTTAATCCCAGAACCAAGTACGTAGTGTTCATCCTCGTCCAATTCTAGACTAACAGCCGAGAGGGTCTTTTTTCCAGGTCTGCCTTCCAGTTTATCAGTAACCACCTAATTGATGAAAGAGTAGACGGATCTCCAGCTTGGAAATGGACTCATAAGGGAGGTGAAATAAACTAGACTTTTCACAGACTCCATTTGGAGACTGCTAACAATCTAGCATTTAAAGAAGTTTACCTGGGGAGTGGACCCTTTTTCACTTGTTTACAGCTGCTCTTTGAGTTTTCAGCCTGATCTATTCCTACCACTGCTTGAGCCTCCAACTTGGCTTGGCCTTTCCGAGGAAGTGGGATGTAGGCTGTGGTCAGCATTCCATGCCGTCGAATGGTATACGAACTATCAGTAGACCAGCAGCAACCGTGACGCCAACAGCCTACGTTAGTTGTTAGCAGTCCAGACGATCTTTCGGAACCCAAGAGAATCTTGAAGGCTGATTTCTGTGGACCCATGCCTGCAAACCAAACCAAAAAGAATCAGTAGAAATAGCCTCTCGTGGTGGCATTTAAAATAATTTGGTTTTAACAGTTTCAAGTGACTGGAGTAGGTAGTCGTATGATAATGTGTTGAAATATTAGTAGCTCGGTGTCTGTTGATCTGTTCGCCGAGCTTGGCAACTGGCTTGCAAACGTTTCGTCACCATACGAGGAGGCATCCTCAGTGCGCATTTGGGTGGGTACTTCTTCCTTGCCTGTGTGCGATTATGTAGCATTTGAAGACTATCTGTTACCTTCTAACGTGATTGGCTACTTGGGGGGTAATGATTTCCGTGAACCTATTGGTCCGTCTGTCATCTTTGTTGCGTTGTGGTCTGCGTTCGGTTGTGCTGGTTGGTTGTCCCGACGACTTCCAGTTTTAGTAGTTTGTTCTCTGACCTTGATTGGCAGTGCGTTGTAGTCTGACCTTCTCGAGCTTGATTGGTTGGTTGTACCGACCTATTTTCTCCAATGTAACCGTTGGTGCCCTGCGTCCGCTGGTTAATTTGGTGCTTTGGTTTATTGGTTCGGCGCCTCCTCCAATCAAACTGATGTGTCCGTTTGAATGGGGATTTTCTGATTCTCTTATGATTTCCTCGTCTGTTTACTTTTGCAGCTTGAAGCTCTGTGGTGCTGGTGTTCTCTTGCCCTTAGTGGGATCAATTTCGATATGTTTGTTGATAGCTTCTTCGGTGAAGTACCACGCTTCCATAAATTCACGTTCTTTCTTCGTTCTTGCTTGAGCCAGTATGCGAAAGCCGCTCCAGTGGAACTCGTATCCTTACTGATCTTTGTGTAGTGAGATGAGGGAAAATTGATCGTGTCTTTTAGTGGCGAGCTTGTGTTCATGTATTCTGGTGGTGAGCTTCCTTCCCGTTTGTCCCATATACCTTTTGTCGCCGTCCTTGCATTGGATCCTGTATATGACATTGTTCTTCGTCATTCGATCTGATTTCCCTTTTGGTCTTGATAGTGTCCTCCGCAAAGTGTTCGCAGGCTTGTAAGCGGCCATTATGTTGTGCTGTCGTAAGAACCTTGCCGTCATTCCAGCGGTGTTCTTGATGTATGGGAGTGTGACTCGTTTGCTTCCATTTTGTGCCGTTGCATCGCTCGTATTTGGCTTCCTGAGTGATCTGCAGATGAAATCCCTCGAGTATCCATTTTTCTGAAACAATTTGTATAGGCGTTTTCCTTATTTTGATCTTGGATTCTGTTGGGCTGCAGTGTGTCTCGATCCGCTGGAAAAGTGTCCGAAAGCAGCTTCGTTTGTGACAATTGGGATGGTTGCTGTGGTAACTGAGGGTTTGGCCCGTGTGCATCGCCTTTCTGTAGACCTGTTTCTAGCTGTCCGTTCGGCAATCTAGTGATGTGGACGTCCATAAATGCCAGTTTTCCGTTGTTTTCTTCTTCGATTGTGAATTTGATGTCGTCGAAGACGTTGTTTAGCAGCTGGCTTACTCGTTGCAGTTCGCTCCTTTTGATGACCAAAAAAGTGTCGCCCACGTGACGGATCCATATTTTGGGATTTATATGGGGAAACACAATTTGTTGCAATTTTTGCATTGTGATTTCTGCAATAAATCCTGAAATTGGCGATCCCATTAGCGTCCCTCATAGTTGTTCATAATATTCTCCGTCGAACTTGAAATGTGTGATCAGGCATAAGTCGAGTAATATGCAGAAGTCTTCTTTCTCCAGCGATCCAGTTAGCATGCCACCTTTGTCCAATAATTCGGCCACAGCTGTCTTGGAAGAATCGAGGTCTACAGACGTGAATAGTGATCTCACATCAATGTGATCATCATTTCGTCCTGATCGATGTTTACGTGTTTCAGTTTCTCCAAAAATTGTTCCGCATTGTTGGTTGATTATTGAGACCCACAGATGAGATGTATCAACCTTTTCCACAGTTCTTTCGAAGGATTGTAGGTCGCTGTTCCAGGGGGTGATACAATCGGTCGGAGTGGTATTGATTCTTTGCGGACCTTTGGGAGTCCGTAGAAGCGGGGACTGGCCGAATCACGAGCTCTCATCCTCCAATATTCTTCTTTTGTAATCTTGTGCAGATCTTGGATGATGTCTCCTGATGGTTGCTTTAAGCACTGACATATATGAAGTGAAAGGAAACCAGTAGAGAAACTAGATGGTGAGTCGCACTTTGTGCCACTCTAAAACTTGTTCCTGTTTTGCTATACGCCCCCATTCAGTACTGGGGTCGTCCACGGTGAGCATGGTGGCACCGATTGGAGCACCGCTTCTTCAGTTTACTGAGTTTCGGATCAAAAAGTGATTGAATAATTTGACAGATTCTCGTCTTCTCTCTGACCGGAAAAAAACAACGGTGTGTGGACTATGGGCAGCCGATGAATGATGATTTAGGCGCTGGATGCCCAATAGCGTGAGAGAAACGGTATAATGACATTTACAACTAAAGGTAAATTTTTCGGAAGTCCGTTAATGTCGAGCAGTGACAGAGCAGTTCTCTCACACACCGGTATTTCAGGAATATGCTGTGTTCACGCTTAGCGCTGTGTCTATCCTTCTTCCAAATGCATGTAGCTGTCAGTTCACAAATCTCAGATAGTCCCGTTGCTTTATGCGGTAGCAGTGAGTGAGTGGCCAAATGTATTTATTACAGTATGCGGGTTTCAGTTATCTTCCGTGTTTCGGTACAATAAAAAACCGTTTCTTCTTTGTCATCCTTCCAGTTAGGGTTACCTGAACCAGATGCAAAACGATATGTTCATGTATGTTCGCTTTTTACTAAAACACAAAAGTAGCTCTTCGTTAAAAAACCTTTTCAAACTGGCTATTACGCCCTTCCCTTTTTCAGGAGATTATACCAGTTATCGCGATTCTGTGCAATCCTGGCATACGAAAACGACATTGGGAACAAATGTCACTCATCGCTGGGCAGGATCTCACGCCAGACAGTGGAACCTCCTTGGCAAAAATGCTACAACTGAATTTGGACCCCTATATGGATGAATTCGCTGGTATTTCAAGCGGAGCGAGCAAAGAGTTCACCTTGGAAACTAACATGCGGAAGATGCGTGAAGACTGGGTCGAAGTTGCTTTCGGGATGACTGCCTACCGCGAAACCGGTATTTCTATTCTGGCTTCAGTCGATGACATACAGCAAATGTTGGATGATCAAATCGTGAAGACTCAAACAATGAGGGGCTCGCCTTTCATTAAACCCTTTGAATGTGAAATAAAGGTACGATGTATAAGTATTTGTTTGACGATCAACTGTCATGTATTTGGAACAGTTTACTGAATATAGTAGTTCTCCACAGCAAGGGGTCTGCATGTTAATTGCCAGAACTTCAGCCCATTCTACTGATACGATGACCTTCTGACGGGGAATCCACAAGAATAGACACCTGACTGAGGAGAAGAAATACAATGTGGCAGTCTTCTCTATTGCGAACATCTTGAGGTAAACACACGGGGAATATTTTCTGACTCACAATTGGCCATTTCACCCAAGGAGGAGCACCGTTGTGCCAACCGTCTTGACTTTCAACCCAGTTTGCACGCCACCAACACATTAAATGATCGCTTTCAATGCTTCATTGCTCCCCTGTTCCTTGATTCTATACTTCCGTTGACCAGATCAACAATTAATCCTATGCACGGTAATGGTTGATGCAACAAAAAATACGGTCGTGTGTGGACCGGAGGTTATAAAGTCGCAGTGTATGACGGTATTTGTCCAGTTTCGAGAAAAACACGGTTATGTTCCATTAGTGGACTTTCCTGTTGAACCTTATATCTTATTTTTCGGTTCCTATTTGAGTCTGTCTAAGCAGCACAAAGTGCTACATGACCGTCTTAAGAGAGCCGAGGGCCGATACTCAGGCTCATAATGTGCCTGCTTGATGATCTCATTCGGAGGCGCACAAGGTTAGCAGAACAGTTGAGCAATAACATTCAACATCAGTTACTCATAGTGCAAACAGAGCACTGCCTTATGGCAGCCACTTAAAAGAGATGTGGAAAATGATCTTGTTGATCTACTCTCACAAAAGGCGGACTAAACAAGCGAAGGCCTCATGTCCCCAGGAAGTCTTTTTATGGGGCAGTGCTAGTAGTATATATGTTGGATATAGCATAAAACTGCTTCCATCAATCTTACTTCTATCTACTGAGAACTTTGTTGAGTTTTTGTCGTTCCTATCTACGAATTTACACACAACGAAGCTGTAGTGTCTTAGGTTTGGTCAGTATAGTCAAAACTGAATCATGACAGGAATGAAATTACTGGTTTGTGACTCCCTCGGAGGATCGGATCCCCCGCAAAACTAATAGGAATTCACTCCACAGAAATGTTTACCAATGGAGTTGAATGATTCTATTGACAAAATGGCATAAGGTCCAGTAATAATGCGGACAAGGGTACTATTGTCGGTTGCTTGGTTTATGTGTTCTTGAGCAAATTAATTACCTTGGTCATGAACCGTCTGCTTTAAAAACTCCCGTTGTCGCCCTAGCCTTCAAAGCATTATCACCTGGCACTCATTTTTTAGGAATGGGAAGAGCGGCTCCTTTATATCCAGGAGACCATTGATGAGTGGCTCAAAATGCAGGCTCAGTGGCTGTATCTGGAACCGATCTTCTGTTCTGAGGACATCATGCAACAGATGCCTGAAGAAGGGCGTTTGTTCCAAGTGGTGGATAGAAACTGGAAGGATATAATGCGCAACACGGCGAAAGATCCGAATGTATTGAAAGTGAGTGTATCACGCTTCATGGTTAGTTTGGGTGGACGGAAATTTCAGTTTTTACATCAATATGTTAGACTGCATGTGATCAGTGTCCCTAAGTTTTCCCGATATATAATTAACCCATCTTAACTGGAATAATTCTTGTTGGTGTTTTGGACCATGTGAAATTATTTCGCTCCCGTGGATGTTCTTCCAATCCCGTTATTTCTGTTTAGCCGAATACCATTGCCACACAAAAGGAATTGCATCTACCTCAAGCAACTGTAGCCATAACTAAATCTTGTTGGATAGAAAATCTTAGGCCTGAAATTACGCTCAGACGGCCACCATGCCAGACTGACAGTACGTCTAACAGATCAGTCCGTTTCGCAGCACGCCGAAGATGACTTCCGGCTGGTAAAAGCTCGGAATTTTAGGGCTTTTGGCTCTGCCCAACCTATACGGGTTATGAAAATCAATGTTTCTGGGACATCCGAGTTCCTTGAAATGCAATGGTAGCCATGATGAGGTAGTCGGATCATCAAACCACATGGTCCAATTGAACCAAGGCTTTTTCGATCATATCGAAGTCACCGAACCATTGCTAGCTTATCAAACGCTTGCTTGTGTTTACGGTGTAGTATGAACTACTGCAAACTCTTCAATGTTGTTTTGTTGACACCGAAGAACCAATGGATGTATCAATTATTCTCTTACAGGCTACAGCGTTCCAAGGTATAAAGGAGCGCTTGAAAGACAGCAACGCTCTGTTGGACAAGATTAACAAAGGATTGAATGCCTATCTGGAGAAGAAACGTTTGTTTTTTGCTCGATTTTTCTTTCTCTCCAACGACGAAATGCTGGAAATATTATCGGAAACCAAAGACCCTTTGCGTGTCCAGCCACATTTGAAGAAGTGTTTCGAAGGTATTGCAAAGCTGGAATTTGACAATCGGCTGGATATCAAAGCGATGTTTTCAAGTGAGGGAGAAAAAATTGTTTTGAGCCAAGTGAGTGCAGGAAGTGCCCAGGGTAGGAATCCCCGAGTGCAAGTATTTTTTCAGATGTGAGCAATATAATTATGGTATTGGTATGTATCTGCTGCGTTGATTTCTGTTGCTGAATGAAAGCGTTTTGTTGACCACGAAAATAGAGATGGTGATCAGTCAAATTTGCCATTCTTCGTCCATTTAATCGACCGAAAATCCATGTGAATCAAAGGTGGATACTTGAATGTATTACTGAAGTGATCGTGTCAAATAGCCTCATGTCTGCTCATTTATACCAAAAGTATCGGGAAAACTGCATTGGTGGAATTGATGCCTTTACATCTTCGTGAGTTCCAGACCGCTCCACCATGGACAGACCACGCTTTTTATGAAGGACAGTTTGCCTACTGGAAATCCAAGCTAAAATTCAACTTTTAGTAGACCAGTCTGTTGCTTCGGTCTAGGAATTACAATAATCTGCCATTAGTGTATCAGCTTGTTTCTTTCGTCACTTTTCCGCTGGAATCGTTTGACAGTCAGTCGGCAAGAGAATTTTGCTAGTCCTTGCCATGTTTGTTCAGGAGGGGGAGGACCCAAATGCTGACCTTTCTTCGGTTTTTAAAACCAAACGTGACAGAGCTACATCAAAGTAACTTTTTATGTCTCTGTCCTCTGTTAATCCACATGTGCGCCCGCCTCTGTCGTCCAACTCGTATGTTTGGATACAATCATGCTTCTGCAGAACTGCAGTAAAGTCCAACTTATTGACCACAAATGAAAAAGACCAATCAAAGTGATAACATCTTCGATTCGGTTAATCGGTGAAATTAGCTCGGAAACAGTCGTCATGCACGACTTGCACAACCTGTTTGTTGACCTACCGTGCTTGCCGGCATTGTGAATAATCAAGCCAGCTGATCTGTTTAAAGCTGATCTCCCACAGAATCACATGCTTAAGTGCGTAGAGGTTGCAGGTTTCTAAGTAGTGTAGCGAAACTCCGCACCTTCAGATTTCAGTTAAAAAATTTTGTCTCCGATTTGAATATCATGAGTGTTTCTCTTAAGATTCATAAATTTGACCTACGCATGCGGTAGAATACGATGGAAGTGGTCACCGTAGACCAAAATGTGTCCTTAGGTTTCTGCGTTAGCGCAGACCTTGGACGGAGTACTCCTTGCGATTTGCAATCCTTTGAGTTTCTTAGTTTTGCCGACTGTAGCCATGCCGACAAGTGCACAGGAATGCACCTGTAGAAACTGACAAAAAGAATACCAACTGCCCGTTGATCGGTTTCATCAATCCGTGAATTTTGGTTGAACTTGCCCTCCATCCACAAAACCTGACTGGTGACGAGTAATCAGATTGTTCCAGATACATAATCACTGATCCCTGCGGAGAACCCAAACGCTGTAACGATGCCGTTGACCAGGCTCTAGATTTCACATGTCAGCCACAAAACGTCCTGATTTACACCGTTATTTTATCAGCTTTGGCTTCCTTTCTTGATTTGCTTACTTTTTGTCTTTCAAATCAACTTTCCAAGGTTGTCAGCACCTCAGAAGCCCGAGGAGCAGTGGAAAAGTGGCTCCTTCAAGTGCAAGAATCCATGCTGCTGTCGGTCAGAGACGTGATAGCTGCTGCTCGTGAGGTAAGTTATCAAAGGCGGGGGTTTGCAAAACAGCTGGAGAGCAAGAAACGAGCTGGAAATCCGAATTTTAATTCTGCCCACATATCCGACCTTATGGTCCAGTGTGTGTTTGCTGCTTTACGGACCAGGGTGAAGGTCACCTATTTACATCACTGTGATATATACGTATATATATATATATATATATATATGCATATATCGGATCAGTGATCTGCGGAGGCGACGTGCGTCCCGTCCAGTTAAACACTGCCGGAGATTGTGTGAAGATCAGGTGGGCATCAGTTGCCACCTACCTGTGGATGACTACATGCTACGCTGTGTTGATCGATAAAACCATTCACAAAGATACTGCAACTCTGACGTACTACTTCTGACGGTTAATTCAGTTAGCTCTATGGAGCTGAAGCATGACTTCACAGTCGTTATTAATGAGGCTCACTTAGAAGGAAAAAGGGAAAGCGAAACCGAACCGAAAAACAGCTGGGGCAAACCCCATAGATCACTTGTGTAAACAAACGGAAGCATTGTGTGCAGTGTAATAAGAAACGGGTATACACAATCCAAAACCGTGAATATGTGGTGTATGAACGCTCTTCGGACTTCGGGTTAATGAAGACTGCGAAAGTTGACTGATGTGTGGAGAATAACTGAAAATTGAGAAACCGCGACCAATGGCACTGAAAGCTTTGGTTTTGCGTGGGTAGATTAGACAACACCGAATTGCTGCATACTCGAACACACTTTGCTTCACTGAGCACCGATAGGCTTTTCGTGAATATTTCCAGACAGAATAGGCTTACGTAATAACCAACAGAGACCATGGCAACCATTTTGAAGCCTGGTGAGCCTAATAGGATCTACTACTGTGGATAGTAAAACAGTGTCACAGCATCGTCTCAGAAGGGCATAGTAAACAATCGGCAGTTTTTAACTTGGAAACGTTTCGTTTTGGACACGCAAGGTTTGTCAGGCCAAATCCTTCTGAGACGAAGACTTCTCAATAGGTTCCAAAGTTTTTAAATTTGACTGTCCCAGCGTCTTTGTGAATGATACACACAGGATGCACTCTGAAATCCATCAAATAAATCCTGGATCAACAAGGATCAGCCTCAAAATTAATTAAACTCAGGCTCAGTTAAACAGAGGTCTAGTCAGCGTTTCCATGCTCATGGGGTGAAACTATACGTCCATATTTCCTTCTCTGTCCGGTCACTTGTTGCGCACTTAGCGAACGAGAGGATCGAAACTTGGATGCTTCCACCCATCTGATTGAACTCGACTAGACAGCAATTAATTGCTCATTAAGACGCCTAATGTTTGAACCAATGTATTTTGGCTACCTCTTTTCTTCTTCCCCTCATTCCATCATCATGTATTATGTATCATTCGTTCCGACACCCCTTAGGCGTACGAAATTGAAAACCGTGAGGACTGGGTGTGCTCGTGGCCGGGACAAGTGGTCCTGTGTGTATCACAAATTTTCTGGACCCTAGATGTACACGAATACCTCCGTTATGGTGTACAAGGCCTACAAAACTACCATCAAAAGCTGGATCAGCAGATGGCCGATATTGTTCGTCTTGTACGTGGGAAACTGAATGCTCAGCAGCGTATCACCCTTGGTGCGTTGGTCGTGATTGATGTGCACGCCCGTGACGTGGTTAGAGACATGATCAAGATGGAAGTCACCTCAGAAAATGACTTTAACTGGTTGTCACAGTTACGATACTATTGGGAAGAGGAAAATGTCAAAGTAGGTGCAATTTTCTGCGTTTTCGGTAGACAGACAATGTTTCAGAATGTACCCAAAACTAGGTTCGTGTAGGATGACTGTTCGACAAGCAAACTTCTGCAATTCTTCAAATTTCTTCATGGCTTAGCAGTCTACCGAGCAGAGGAACGCAACTGGTTAGCACCTATGGTGGTTTCTTATAAATAGTTATGTTTCTAAAATGAGCGGATCGAGGTAAACATCGCTTCTAAAACCCTTGCATAAATCTCATAGCCCTTGTTGGAAATCCGTCTGTCGACTTGGTAGCCTTCGTATTTCCCATCTGCTCCCCATTAGAGAACTAGTCATGCTTTATGAGCGACAAACTTACCTGACTGACCTTAAACAGTGAAACGAAACAATCTCAACTAGGTGCAGTAAAATGAATGATTTCCTTTCACAGGTTCGCCTGACCAATGCCACAGTAAAGTACGCTTACGAATATCTCGGCAACTCACCTCGACTCGTGATCACCCCACTCACTGATCGATGCTATCGTACACTGATTGGTGCATTCCACTTGAATTTGAACGGGGCACCAGAAGGTCCAGCCGGAACGGGGAAAACGGAAACTACCAAAGATTTGGCTAAAGCGCTGGCTGTTCAGTGCGTCGTGTTCAATTGCTCTGACGGATTGGACTACATCGCTATGGGCAAGGTCAGTGATTGAATCGCTCGAATTAACTTCTGAGCGTGTAGTAACCAGAACTAATATCAACGCTACCTCAGTGACATAAATAGATAGTAAAGTGTTAGTTATCACGGTTTCCTGGGTAATCCATAAAAAAACTGCTAACAGCCTAAAACATCCCTTATACCCTTGCATGGATAGAAGGAGCTCTCTGACTGTATTTATGGACTGAACAGGATCACCTTCCTTGAAGACACCTTTAGAAACATAAAAGATGGGAAACAATTTATCAGAACCGATACTGTTCTATTGCCAGGTCATCTTATTACATTGTTCCTCATAACAGGTGACAGAAATTCTTTCTCCTTTACGTAAGAAACATGACACAGCTGATAAAACAAAATCGTTGTTCAAAAGCATCTCTAGTTACTGGCGTTAACCCTTCTTCAAAAGAACCCCGCCAATGGATTTGAGTGCCCCGCGGTAGCCAATGAAATCGCAACTGGTAGCTTTCAAACACAACAATCCGTTTACAAATGCATGGGCATGAAGAAATCTTGCCAGAAGATACTTTTGGCATCTGTTTGGTCCCCCCAATTATGAGTTGCCTGATCTCGTGTTGGTAACTTCCCACAGTGGCTATTCACTAGCTACAACTTGTCCATAACAAAAGCGTTTAACTATGCTGTACACCACTCGATCGTACACATACTGCAGCATTCAAATTGAATCAAGCTCATCTGTGACAGGATGACTTGACCGGCAACTGAATGCCTTCAAAGTGACTTTAAGCCTAGCAGAGCTGACCAAGTTTGTGGTGCGAGCATAACTTCATTTTTCCTCCGTATACATATCTGAGCTGCCTTCAGGTTTGCCTCCTTCAAATTTCAAGTTCTGGTTTGAAAACAGTAAGTTTCCTAACTTTGATTTGAACTACATAAAGTCTCAGTAGAGCTGTCCCCGTCGGTGGTTTGCAAGGTAGGAACTTGAGGGGAGGGGACAAGGAGCAGAAACAGAATTACGTGACATAGTTCCATGATTGTGAGTACAAAATGCTCGGCACGCGGATAGTTTCAAACACCAATTTGGAAATACCTTATCTTGTGAACCCAGAGTTTCACCCACAAAATGTATTTCTGGTTTGACCAAACCAGGGCGATCGCGCCAACCGAGGAAGACGGACGGCTATTCGTAAAAGATGGATAGAAGTACTCGAGGATAGTATGTTCAAGAAGAACACTTTATAACTCGAGGATAGTAGCCGAGTTCAGGTCATCATGCATCATTGACAAAACAGCTCAAAAGTTATCGGATATCTGCCTACAGGTTTTCACATGCAGCACTTTTCATGCAGCCAATATTAGTTGGTTATTGGTCTGGCGGGCTAACCGGGGTACCCTGACTATGTCGATACCAAAGAGGAAGCGTATTTGATGCTCACTATAAAAAGTAACTTGATATGGTCGTTGGTTTGTTCACCAATCAAAGTGACATCATCAGTGCGTTGTTAGGGAGCATGGTGGATAATTGCAGTGGGTGGATGTTTGTGCCTGATATGTCAATCACAAGAACCTGGATATGACATAACTTGTACTAACTGGTATAGGGTGATCGGATATCGACTCCATGGATGGAAACTGTTGACACCCTACTATGAAACCTAAAAGGTTTATTTGCCTTACCGTAATTTCCACTTAAAAACAACCTAAGTTTAGGGGCGTTATCATTCTGACAATGAAACAGACTACCACCGTGCTCCACATTCCATAATTTGCAAAAGACCAATATGATTGATATGAATATTTTATGACTTCTATTCGCACATTCTGTTCCATATATCACCAATCTTCATGTGCCGCCGCAATCGATGCAACTGTACAGTTCTTTAAAGGACTCGCCTCATCGGGAGCTTGGGCCTGCTTTGACGAATTCAACCGCATCGAAATGGAGGTCTTGTCGGTGGTTGCACAGCAGGTAAATTTGTTTGTTTCATTAGTTAGAAGAAGTGAATCCAATGATCACTGGCTGAACAATGCACAACCTAATGCCAATTCATCCTTATTAGTAATAATCTGTAATGCTCGTCTCATGAGATGCACCACTCACCTGAGCCCGTACCCTTACAGGCAAGAAATGAAGATTCAAATTTCGTTCCCAAGGAGCTCGTTGTGACCGGAAACTTTTTGCTTTAAAAAATTTGTTGCAGCAGGAATTGGCTTCAAGCAACCTTGAAGTTTGCAAGTATAAATATAAGGAAGTTACGGAGGAACGATTATTACTACTCAAAAATTGACGATATAAAAATGAGAAAATTTCTTAGATGTAATCAATTGTGTGATTCTCACTGATGAATTCATGGATGGCATCTGAGCACAGAAACCTTCAAAATTATCTATTCAGTTGCCAAAAGAAGTCATCAAACGTCTTCCTACTGTCAGCGGAAGCTTTGCTGATAAATGAAATTTCTTTACAATGGATTCCACTTTCATCACCAGCACGAATCCGGTGGGTGCGGTTCTTTTAGCTACCAGCAACTCTTCGTCTATGAGTATGGGCTGATTTCTCCCACCTTAATGCTACTCATACACATAGACTAATAGGAGATTTGGCACTTCATGGCCTGACGGAGAGCCACTGTTTGCTCAAACTAAGATACTTCGCAGAACCCCATCACCGCATGCAGAACATCGCGAATAATAAATCCAAGTATTCATGCCCAACTCGCGTTTGTCAACCGAGTTCAGGGCCAGCAACAACTTATCATTATCATCATCAGCAGCAGCAGCAGCGTCATCAGCATCAAAGACGGCAACATCATCGTTGATACTGATGCCCCGCTGCCGTACAATCACAATATGTATATAATTAGAATTAAAGAACTAAAGTGAAAAAAGAAAACACTGGATGGGGATGGGACCCGGTGGTAACCTATCGCAAGCATCCTGGTGTGCCTACATCTTCAGGTACTACATCAGACAACCTGGAAAGAAACTGATGGCATGGGCACCACTGACACCAGTTGGACGCCATTACTTGTAATGTCTCCAGCAAAGCGCAGGGAGGGTTTACGGGTGACCCATCCGAGAAGGCGGATCCACGCTCCTCGTAATCTCTTTCACAACGTCACAAGTTGTCTAGCAGTTTACGCTTTTCTTAAGGAGGTGCACAGAACGATACTTGTCTCAATGACCGACAGTTCGGCATACACAGTTTATGGCGGAAGACAGAGCACAAGCAGTGTTGAATAAACTGACCACAATAATATAATCTTTGGGAACGTGCCTAGCATTTAAAAAGTGCAAGTTCATACCTCAGGACGTGCAATCTCTGAACGCGCTCTTTGTAATTCAGCCATCGAGCAGGTTTACCGGGTTAAGCAATCTAAAAAGTAATATGCAAACCTAAGTCGTTCAGTCCCCGAATGGAGCGTAGAGAGTTCTGTTTCAATGCTGACACCGGTTGGCAGGCGCTTCACTCCTCTTGGAAGTTGCCTGAGGTGACTGAAAAGTTGAGCAATAAAATTCCAGCTCTAAAACTTCCTAATCGTACCGTGCAAGCTACTCGACCACGTGCGTACCAAGTTCGGTACAGACAAACCAAACCAACGGCTGGCATGTCAACCTTCCGCAGCTGCAATTCCTGAACCGGCCTCAATGTAACCGTATTACATCCCTTTCTTTATATTTCTTACACTGAGATATACAAACGATCGTTCCCACTATTTCTAGCTATTCACTTCATAACGAGCTGCCTTGATGATAGGATGAATCGGCTCCACGGAAACCCCGTGTTGTCGTTACTCAAGAACAGCAGTTTGAGGCCAAATTGGTAACCGGTGGCATCCGATTCTGGTGCCATCAATGGATACTGACCCCACTTGTACCCGAATTGATTATTTTGACCCAGATTATTAGCTGTCCTACTGCACCGCATCCCTGGATGTGACGATCTCGATGACAATTTCTCTGTTTTATATTTGGATGGACCGCAAAAATGACCCTTCCTAAACCCACCATTACATCATTTCGCCCTTCCTTGTGACGATACAGCATGTAGCTGATGTTGCCATTACTAACGAATGCCAACGGAAAACGATACTATTTGCTATCCTTATAACACTACAGGAACGAAGAGTTTTCGGTAGTGTTGCGATGTCTCGAATATCGTACCAGCTGAAACGTGAGGTGGCCCCGTGGAACACATTCGATTGATTTAAAATATCATAAACGAGAGATTCAGCTGGGTTCCGGGTGAGTCTCCCGTCCAAACCTAATTGGTATGCAGATGAGTGTATAGGTCGAAAAACAAGTACTGTTTATTCTAATTGGGGCACTTTTTCTGGTGCGTTAGGAGGTGTTTTGTTGCGGACAAATTTGAGGAAAGCACAATTTATCAAATGAATCGATGGGCCAATCAACTTCAACAACATCTCCTCATAAATCTGTTAAGAAAGGTGTTGCTTTTCCCATAAAGTACAATGGATGCAGTAGTTTAACTAACTAGACCGTTACAACAAACCAAGGTGGATTGCGACTATGAACTTCTTGACAAGAAGAAATCTTAGCCAATGTGTTTGCTTATAAGGAAAATGAAGGTCCCGTTTCGGTCCAAAACTTCACGAATAATATTTGGACCCTCTACGCCTTATTGAGTATTGAGTCTGTCGCTCCTACTTGTCTACTGGAACGTTAATAAGCGATTTATACTGAAATATGGGGTTGCCCGGTGAAGCAGATTCAGCTGAAGGAGAACATCATAAACGAAGGATTCAGCTGGGTTTCAGGTGGATCTCCTGTGAAAACCAAATTGATATGCAAATTAGTGTATTTGTCGAATTTCGTCCAGTCGAGGCCCACGATGAACATAAGGTTGACGGAAACTAGGGGACTACGCCATGAAACCCAAGAAGGAAGAAACCGGTCGTAGACTATCAAAGAGTTTCCCACAACCTTATAAGTAATTTTTTACGTCCTTACGATTTATAGCTGAGTTTGTCAGCTACTTCTTCCCACTGGTATTTTTACCTAGAAATTGGTTAGCGTCTTATCGAGTGCAACAGTGTAATTTCTTTCTGCATCATTTCCAGATTCTCTGCATTATACGCGCGATTCAGGCTCACGTAGATCGTTTCGTATTTGAAGGGACTGAGATCGACTTGAACCCGAACTGTTACGTGTGTATCACAATGAATCCCGGTTACGCTGGACGTTCCGAACTTCCGGACAATCTGAAGGTATGCCAAGGTCACGGGCACATTGCATTGTAGTACCGTCCAATTTTAAGTAACCCGGATTCTTTAGGCCTCATGCACACAACACAGAGGGCAATTTATTCACAGCAGATGCCAAACCTTTTCGAGGTGATGGCTTACCAGTTAAGTACGACAGCTACAAGAATGAAGGTAACGCATTCAGATTTTAACAACCATGGTTATGACTTGTGTCGAAGCTCATCATCTGTGAATTGGCTGGACTTATTTCTGTGATTACTTTAATCGATTTATATAGCAAGATTGGAAGTTTTGTTGGATTTCATTATGGTCTTGCTTTCTTTCCAAACACTATGGAGTATTTATGTTACCCCATATTTTCCTATTAAAGCCCGCATTTAAAACCGTATGCATGCCATTCCATCCCAATACTCGGATATTCAATCTCTTGAGTGTTCACTCTGACTACGTTACTAGAAGGATATGGGAAAATAGTAAGAGTACTAGCACCTAGGGAGCACAAACGGGACACACTCATCAGTTCTCAGTGGACGTTGTGAGTGAAGTAGAAAAGTTAGCTTGATCCGTGATGCCAGAAAAAGCTGCCTGAAACTCGGACGGGATGATGAATGGCATCACTATCTCTTAGCCCTTAGTTCAGATAAGGCCTTAGTCTTCAGTCAGATGTGGCTACCCAAACAGCCCTGCTGCTATGTCTCGCGTCGGAACAAGAGATACGCAACAACCAGACTGTCTGATATTGTCTTACAGAAACTGGCTACGTAAATTACTAACTTAACAGCCAGCTTAAACAGATGTGCAAATCGGGGCGTGGTTCTTTGATCAACAGCTCACAGGTTCCAAGAAAAGGCCACAGGTTCAATCCCCCGATATCTGAAACATGAGGAATAAATGCATCATGTGACCAGGCTTTTAAGGACCCGACCCTATCTTAGCTGTGGCGATGCTCATAGCTTCAGGTCATCTGTGAGGATCGACTATTCAGACGAAACAAAGCTGACTGTTCACCAATAATCGGGTTATATGGATAAGTCAAGGACCGATTAGGCCAATTTTTTACCCTAAGCTTCTTAGTTGTGCTCATTATCCGCTGGAGAGCAAAACGATTACTGTGTCTGAATTCATCAGTTTTCATTGTGAGATGCTCCTCTCTAGAAGCAGGCAGAAGTGGCATGAGAAGTTCCTTGGTGGTTGCATCACTCTGCATCTGGTTGTTCTCACTGCACAAACTAGGCCTTCACCTGTTTATGTAGAATTCACATGGACCCACCCACATCCCTAATTATTTACAGCATTCCGGATATTTCACTGACACAACACGCAGAGAGCTTAGATATCATATTATAAACATACTAGGAGAATGGTAAATATCCAGTGCTCATTGTACTTGACGCGGCACCTTCACAGATTTTGAAATTCAAAGAGACACCAGCAGTCTTGCTGTAAGAAACCTGATAACATCGGTGACATTGATCATGGGAAGTAATGTTGGTTTGCCGATGGAACTGCTGAGTAGGTTAATCCAATGACCATTTTAACCTCACTCTCTCTTTCTCTTACCCGATCAGATTCTCTTTCGTCCAGTAGCCATGATGGTCCCCGACTATGCGATGATTGGCGAGATTTCCCTGTACTCATATGGGTTCATGGATGCTCGAAGTTTGTCAGTAAAAATTGTGACTACCTACCGGTTGTGTTCTGAACAGTTGTCTTCACAGCCTCATTACGATTATGGTATGCGTGCGGTAAAGGCAGTTCTTTCTGCTGCTGGAAACTTAAAGCTGAAGTTCCCCGACGAGAACGAAAACATTTTGGTAAGCAGTCTGTGGACCGTTGTCCGATTCGGGTATTAAGAATTCAGGTATAATTGCTAGACATTGTTAACACTTGCCCAATCACTCCTCTGTAATAAGCGACTGTTTTACATTTTATTAGCACCATTAAATTGGCCCTGCATACTTGTTGCTGCTGAGTCCCTATTCAGTCTCCAAAGGAAGTGAGAGAGGGTGACATTATGGTGAAGCTTTATGAACAAGCTATGGGTTAACTAGAAGAAAAACCAGGCACTCCTTTCCCGGGATGAAATATTTTCACTAAAATGTGTAACTATTCTGCCAGTGCATGCAGTTTTCTCCTACGTAGTTTTTATATTCAGTCTTCTGGGCATAGATTCTTTAAAAAAAAACTGCGACTATGTTTCATAGGTGGTTTCACTGATTATGGGTATGGGTGGCCCCTGAGCGCTCTCCGTTCGTCCTCACAGATTAGAACGATGGTGTCTGCGTATCTCAGATACACAAGCCTCTTAAACAAGCTGAACGTTGGTAATGTGAGGAAACTAGGGATTTTTAATTGAAATTCCGTTCTGTAAATGAAACAGATCTATGCTGAGATACGATTTTAGGTACCCCTGGGAGGCAGCTTCTGCTAGACTGAGAAGAATGGGCGATTGCCCGTGTGCAATTTACCTAAAAGGGCAGAGCGAGATACTGACTTGCCATGCATTATAGCAATAACTTACAAGCTGCTGACATAGCGAAACAGTCAACTGACCTATTTTTTATATCAAGTGCTGATTTTCTAGACAGTAGTGAAGAAATACAGCACTCGTTACGCAACAAGACGCTGACCACGTGCATTTTTTTGCAGCTATGAATGCCTTGGTATCTTTACGATTCAAACTGCTTACAACGCCTAATGTTTCCACGTGGGTAAAGTTGCTTGCAGTGGTTTTTAGTGAGGTCGATATTTTATGGGCATTCTACTGTTAATAGAACTTCTACCACTATTTCGTATCATGTGGACACGTTTGTGCGTGTTGATACTCATTGTATGTGCTAGTGATTCATGCTTTACTTCGTGTAATTTGATCGGTTCATGGTTGGATAGTGTCACACTTCCAGTCGTCGCCTTCTGACTGTAGTGGGGAAAACATCAGTCGCAAATAGTGTTCTCCTTTACACAAATGTTTCTCCGAGCACAACGAGAGGCTGCACCACTATGTGCACGTCCTGCAGGTGGTATGGGGTGTGGTTTTACTTCACGGTTGAGTGGACGGCTGTTGATTGGGATTTGTTGACCATCAGTCTATTAGCTAGAGACTATCATTTTCGTTACTATCCTCTTGGGATCGCAAGTCTAAAAAGTATTTCACAAAACCGTACACATGCACCGATTCGCCTTGTATGGTTGAACACTACTCTGGAAAGGTCATCGCAATGGGCGGACCAGGAGTGGTCAATCAAGAGGTGGACAACCGTTCCTGTGGACAAATCCCAAGCTCTGATAATCTTCTACGACCGACGGTCAGAGTGATTTAAATCATCCAGAGTGTAACTCGGAGCATCGTGTTAAGGAGAAGTACGGTGCTTGTAATGATTTTCTGTCTCTATGATCAGCAGTCCCTTTGGATAGACCGGCTGTGCGAAGGGAGCAGTTCTAGTGAGTTCATATAAACTGTCTTTCCGAGTTTACACAACAGTGACATGCTGAGCCTACTGCAGCTGATTTGGGATACATTGCTACAAACCTAAGAATGGGGTACATCTTGATCATTCCCCAGATTTACCCCTTATATACAATCCACAATATAGTGAATTCCAGCAGTGAAATCCATGCATAAACCTGTCATCTGAGTCATCCTAAACTTGATATTTTGTTCATTAGTTCTGTTTCCTCATACACGCAAAAATGTGCACAGCTTTTGCGCTCAATCCAAGATGTGAACTTGCCGAAATTTTTGGCCCACGATTTGCCCCTGTTTCGTGGCATCATTTCCGACCTTTTCCCTGGCGTCGTGCTACCCGAAGCGGACTACACAGTTTTCTTGAGTGAAGCAGAACAGGTTGCGAAGGAGCACAACATTCAAGCAGTTCCCTTCTTCAAGGAAAAGTTAATACAAACATACGAAATGATGATTGTACGGCACGGGTAAGTTAGCGTGCGTTGGATTCAGTTAACTCTGTGATTGAGAACATCCGTAAACTTTGCAGTTCGGTTTTTCTCCGTAGTATAAATGCGATTGATATGGATGCACCCTGTGCTCTTTTTATTCCTTCTGCCTCAGTTCTTCGTCATTTGCCAAATGTCACGCGTGAACCTAATTTCTTCCACTTCAAGATCATTCGAACGCAGGGCTGCGTGAATGCCTACCAGAAATCTGTGCGCGTATCTATAGTTCAACCGCATGCCTGCAATACCCTTTTAACTCAAGTGCTGGAAAAAATGGTGTGCGCATTTAAACGAAAGTCGGATGACGGTGTCTACCGCATATGCTGATTTCGGGCACACCAGTCATATGAACACGGCGGGTGAACTTATACGTACGAGCCCTCTTCTGACAAGGCGCAAGTGACAGTTGTCCAACTCCAGATGGAGACATACTTTTCATAAGTCCTTTGTAGGCTTGTTTCAGCCACGCTCTCACCAACTCACTGCTCTAGTAACGAGTAGATTAGCTCCCTTCCCCTAGGCTAACCTTCAGTGTCTTGGACGCAAGTAGTGTCACCCTTACATTCCACTGACATGCTCCCAAATGACCTGCTACCATGACGCATTTGTTCAAACCCTTGTTCGCTGCCTTCTGGTGCTTTTTTCATCAAAATGAAGAGGCAAAAGCAAGTGTCAGATGCTTCTGCCTAGCAGACGTCCAGGGGAAATGGCTAAAGCGTGGTTCAAAAACAACAACGACGGGAACGCGAACTAATTCTGGTAGAATGGGCGAATGAGATTGCCTCAGCAATCTAACAGATACGTTAGCGGTTCTGTTTAGTCATTTCTCTCAAATCCGTCGAATGCCTTGAGAAAAGGATTTAGTTATAAAAGGGTCGGAGTTCATACTTGAACAAAATACAGTTGTTACCATAGACGCCATCCGCACCAAAAGTTCATCACTCTATGGATGGTCTCAAAACAGACCAAAATCAGGTACCAGGTCCCTCGGCTTACTCCGTAAGCGCTTGTCTCTATATTCCTCCATTTATCGGAGCTGCAGACAGGCTACGTCAGCAGCCAGAAACAACTTCATAGTGGTTGATGATGGACGTTGTTGACATTAGGAGCCTTTTTTCCGAATTACGACTACCAGGCACTCGTTTTGAGCGGCCAAAGTTTGCAGGCGTAGATACCTAATATTAGCCGTGTCACAGCGCACGAAATGGTTATGGATGTATCCGCAGTGTTCCCTTTGTCCTTAGCCAACAAGCAAATCAATTCCTCGTCTAGCAGATAGTAATATCATCCAAGTTAGCGGTTGCATGTTTTGAGGGCCATCCACAAGACCTGACGTCAACTTCATCTGTGCTTCGACACAATCCACAGATTCAGATTTTAAAGACCAAATGAACGAACAATTTTAGTATGGTATCGATCAAATACTACACACAGGCTTCCGCATTATTATCGAAGAATGAAGCATGTACCCTGGTCCTTCTGACTCATCTAGCCCCAACAACGTTGAAATATTTGGCCGGGAGCTGTGCTAACGATGTTGGTCTCATGAGTTGTGGGATTTCAACTGGTTGATTAGTGCCAACATTTGTTTCTAGAACCCACGGCGTCACGTCCTAACGTCGTACTCAACGGAAGATTACACAGTAAACTAGCTTGACAATGTTCCGATCCAACCAAAGTATGCACCATCCGTGGAAGAATGCGGGTCATAAGGAGTAACATGAAGTGATAATCCTGGCAATCTGGATCACACCCTTGTTTAGACCCGTCTTAAACTGTACCTCAACTGCTTCCGTCACGACGATTCAGCATAACCTTCGTTGAACAATGGGAAACCCAAAAAATCTTCTATGGTCTAACAGCTGACACTACCTATGAACGAAGACCAACCGGTGTTTGTCTCAGTTACCGACCAATGGACGAAGCTCATGACCTCAATCTATGCCTTGTCACAATAAATATGGACGCCGTATCATGACACCAAAAAAGGAGTTTCCCCAAAAGTTCAACTTTTAACCCTCGCGGAGAGCCAGGAGAACCGATGCCTTAGAATTTTGTAACTTGAATGGATAGGGTTTATGATCCACTGGACTAATCGTAACAGCTTCTAGAACAGAACAGTAAATTCCATGTAACTGACAGCAATACCGGTAAATTTGTGGCATGGTTTTACCTCGTCCGTTCTACTTTATGTTCCAGCCAAACTCGGACGACCCTGCTGCGCAATAGCTTAGCTGACCTGACTTCTGATGCAGATGACTAATTTCAAACCACTGCTAAAATAGCCTAACCCCACAGTCTTAAACCACAGCAATCGTTCTGGCGAGACCTTCTGTAAGGTACGCGCAGCAAGAGATATAGCAGGAATAATCTCGAAATTGCAACAAAGGAAATTTCAAGGTGACGAACGCTTCGCGAGAGAAATCAACAAAGCATGCATTTTACCAAGCATCAGCCCAATTCACAAACCATTCTGTAGGACATGAGTGAAAGATCAACGTCAAAGGACTGCAATGCTAATATCAGTGTTAAAGACACAAAATCCACGTACAAATACTACTAAGACAGAACTATCAGCAGGAAAAGTTTTCGTTGTCCTTCAAATTAAGTGCCTCGCGTCGAACCGAATCAAGGGTAATTCTGTCGATTAAACCTTGATGTATTTTCGAACATCGCCTCACATATCAGCAGCCCTTAGCTATTGCTTCACTGACCTTCACGCTGCCTTTGAGTCCGTGGACCAAGAATCACAGATAAATTATGCTGGCATAAATCGATTTAACCAAGCCAGTCAACTGAATATGACCCCAGTATGTTCACACCAAGGCTCATGTGCGTTTCTACAGACTGGTCTTCAGAAATGAGTGCGGAAACTAGTTCGGCACTGTTCGACCCTGTCATATCCTGGATCATACACCAAACACTGACTAGCTATCCTGGAGTCCAAATGAGTTCAGGTATCCAGGTAACCGACTTTGTATGTGCTGACTACAGGGGCTACTCAGCAACATCGATTAGTTTGCTCCCCGAACGGAAGTGGAAATCAACGTTTAAAAGTTTCTCATCTTTCGTAGACCCAACTCCTCAGCTGTCGCAAGTGTATCCTTCAATTGGAGGATACACTACAGAGACACTTAGAATTCAAACTAAAGTCTAAAGCCCGCATATACCATTCTATCAATCGTCCACTTCTCCTGTACTGTTGGGAGGCCCCAACCTTAGAAGCCCATGGTTGACTGACGCCAGATGTTTGTCATCAGTGATGCTTCCGGAGGGTAATAGCTGTTACCTGAGGTGATCCTTTCTCCGGTATTTCGGGTATTCAAACGGTTCTGTGATACGGTGGAGCCGAGCGCAATAATCCAACTTTCCTGAATCCTGAATTCTAGGTACATCCTACAGAAGTCATCCGCAGGATCAAAGAAGCAAGTTGTCAGGGCGGTCGGATTCCTGAAGATTATCCCAGAATACCCTAAGTCTATCCACTAAACGTCGATCAGACAGCTTTGGATCGAGGTCAGACAGTGCCTTTCAAATTATGGCGTGAGACAGCCTTGGATCAAAGTCAGGCAGTGTGAGACAGCCTAGGATCAAGGTCAGACGGTGCCTCCTGAACAGATAGCACAAGGCCGTTGTACTTTTCGCACGCACTCGCTTGTTTGCAATAAAGCTGCTGTGTTGCTGGTCGGCGCGTTTTTTTTCCGGCACTGGGCACTAAAGCGGGGACAGCAGTCAGATATAACACAAGTACTTTCAGCTTTGTCAGGATGTGACTTCCGATGTCGACTTGGTAAGCAAGGCACGTCGAGGCTTTGCAAAATCAAAACTCAAATCGATTAGTAGTCTCTACCGTGTTCAGGGGGTGAGCCAGTGCAATGGATTCGTATATTCATCAATTTCACATCAGGCTACCGTGCTTGGGCTGCTGCAATCTGGGACACCTGTGCAAACGGTCATCCGCACATCGGAAACGGATACCGTTCAAATAGTCGGGTACTAGTGGAAGTTAAACTACCGGACTTCAGGGGGATATCCTCCCGAAAAATAAGCACACTCGAAGGTGTTCACTATTCTTCCGTGTTTTTTCGTCTATAAGCAATCCAAACGGAGCCGTTTCATTTCTTCTCCACCTTTACCTCTCCAGTTTCATGCTCGTCGGTGAACCTTTCGGATCGAAAACAACGGTGCTACACACTTTAGCTGAAGTGATGACGCGATTGAATGAAAGCGGACATGAGGAGTACGAAAAAGTTCTTTTCAAAACGATCAACCCAAAATCCATTACCATGGGCCAGCTTTTCGGTGAATTCGATCCAGTTTCACACGAGGTCAGTTCGATTTTTTTTCGCTATGGTCAAACTGCATAGAAAGTGCGGGCTTCAGTGGTAAATTTTCCGAACTTCCTGTTGCTAAGGGTCTGTTACTGAATTTTTAAATGTCCAAGTTGCGAAACCTGTCAGCAAAGCTGCGTAGACGTAAGCAAGTCACCTGGAGGCAGGGGTCACTCTTCTGGCTGACTACTAGTCAAAGAGGATCCACACCACGGGGAGCCCGTTGATGACCCCTCACATAAGCCGCTGATATTCGAGATATCCAAGAAGCTTGTTCCCCTTCATCAACGCTATTTTTATTTATTTCAGTGGACCGATGGGGTCACCGCAAATGCCTTCCGAGAATTCGCATCAAATGACACGCCGGAACGCAAGTGGGTGGTCTTTGATGGGCCAGTCGATACACTGTGGATTGAGAGTATGAATACCGTATTGGACGACAACAAAAAACTATGCCTAATGTCTGGAGAAATCATTCAGATGTCACGAGTTATGAGTTTGATATTTGAAACTATGGATTTGTCTCAGGCTTCGGTAAGCCCTTTAAAAGCGTTCTCGTATTATCATCGAAGAGTTGTCTAGTAGCAAGTGGACTTTCATTCTTAAGTTGGGAACCAAGGAAAGCCGTCTGTCATCATTTGCCAAATGGGAAATGTTTTACGAACATCCCTAAATGAGTCGAACTTATCTTAGGAATGGTTCCTGCCACACAGACCAATAGAAAGTCTAGCGCAAGATTACCCAGTATATTCCTTCATTCTTTAAGAGCACATTTTCTGGCAAGCATACCTGAAAGTAGAAAAGCGCACGTGGTACAACAGGTGTAAATTAGAATCATATGAGTCTACTTGAGCGGGTTTTTTGGCTCACCACAATCAGCAGATCACTGATGACGTCATTGGATTGGCAACTGAAAGTTTGCAACAACGTTGCCATTCGTGGAGGACGAACTGTTAATTTATACCCAAATCGCTCTCGTTTTACCGGTCCTCCGCTCATCCTTGTCAGTTTCTTCTATGACATAATGCGGAACATTTCTGGACGTAACAATAAAATACCTGCACGAAAGACTCCCGCGTGTGGAATAGCACCGCTTTGACCCGAAGAAATGCACTCTGAGAAGCACCAAATGTTAATTTGAACAAAAGTGTGAGCAGATCAAGAAACTCGCAAGCTGGGGAAATCACAATAAACGCAAGTGAAGGCCGGCACAGAGACGGATTCAAATAGTGCTTCATCAGGGATATTACTTAACGTATACATCTGAGAACGTTCGTCACATACCAATATCAGAAATATGATACTTAGGGATTTTCCCCGCAAAGAAGTGTATTACTTGTCAACTAAACGTATGTAGCTACAACTGTCACGCAGTTTTTTTCATTATTCTCCAAAACGTATGAGATTCACGCATCTGGACTACGGGAAATTTTAATAAAACAATCTAGTCTACTTAACCACGCTCTTCAGAATATCTTCGTTGCGCTAAAGGATCTAGACGAAGTAACTCCCATTGCATCTGACCAACGTAGTCTAACTGTGCAGACGGAAAAAATCAGGAGTACCACGAGGGGTTAAGTATTCGTCCGAACGCCAGCATAGCGTCTATATAATGATAAAAGTACTTCTCGTACGTTCTGGTGTCAGCAGCAGTCAGGTGAGAGAAGATTCTTTCCGAGATATCTTCGTCCGGCGCTTACATTCCAAAAGATCAATGTAGGCCCATTGCAAAAACAACAGATTTCACATGAAGTCGAATTTAAAATAGGTAATAAGGTTTAAACTTGAAGGTGTGGTGCGGTCTGATGACTGCAGTGGGGACGTGGTTCACGGTGGTCATCTCGTTAACTAAACGTTGGTCGTAGATTTCGTCGAATCGCTGAAGCGCTGATCCGGTCATCATACGTACATAACCAGTTCGAATTTGGCAAGATAACAGGAGGCACCGAACACACAGGTCTGTTCTTCAGCAGCAGGTCGTATCGCCTCCGCTGTTCTCTGGACCTAATCATTGTTGACGGTCCAGTGGCCATATGGAAAATGAAAGGTATGCTGATATTCACTGGGTGCCTTGAGTCCACAAGGCTTGCTTTGAACGAGCTTTTGCTTGTTACCTAGCTAATCAAGAAGCGCTTGGCTGTGAAGCATTCTTACACAAAGTTCCTGTCGTTATCCCGAGCTGATGCGCTCCAAAAGAAGAAACAAAACTTGACACGCAAAAAGATGGACGAGGAATTTGATCTGACTGGCATAAGTTAAACGTTGTTCGTTCGCAAACACTGTACACTTAAACGGCATATTTAGTTTTGGCTTAGCAGCTCTTGGCTCCATGAAAGGAGGATCTTCATGGCGCACCCGTATTCATAAGATCCCAGAACGTGATCAAGTGTGCTATTGTCTGATGAATATTAACACGACATTCAGCTTCTGAAAATATGCCGATTGTGCAGATCTTCTAAGTCCTGTCATTTGGATGAACTAGAATATTGTATGCCAGAATGCCATACATTTATGGAGGGTATGGGGTATATGCACATATTATATATATATATATATATATATATATA
>SJOL01009264.1:916089-929898 GCA_004794785.1 Opisthorchis felineus | reverse complement strand
TAGTGGTTGGCGTTTTGTCCGCCGAATTGAGGTCCAACTACCACGTTCGGCAAACAAACCAGCAACCAAGCAGCGCACCCGAGCCGCTCATATTTTGCAACAGCGGCATCATTCTGATATTTGTTCTTTTTACTGTTCACCACTCACAGCCTGCTACAGTTTCTCGTTGCGGCATGATTTACATGGAGCCAATGTCCCTTGGCTGGCGGCCGCTTGCCCGTTCCTGGTTCAACAGTCTTCCTCAAGTCTTGATTGCCGGTGATGGTCGAGAAACGATCAGTGCTTTGCTGGACTGGCTTATTGACCCATGCTTAGAATTCATACGTCTCAACTGTCGATCCATGGTGTCTACACGTCAGGCTAATCTGGTCACTTCATGCCTGGGGTTCGTGAACATGCTGATTGACGTACACGCGCAACAAGAAGACGCATCGGAAAATCGTTACCTGCGTCTTTGGACGTGCACCGCTTTCATATTTGGGGTCGTTTGGGGTCTAGGCGGATGTTTGGACCTGAGTGGCCGTCAAAAGTTTGACCAATTTCTACGAGCTGTGATGCTAGGTCAAGATGAGCGTTATCCAGTGCCGAAAGAACTGGGACCCCGGATCGAATTCCCTATGCCAGAGGGCGGTCTGGTCTATGACTATTATTACGAGGTCAGCTTGTGCTTACAGTACTGTAGTAAAAACTCCATTAAATTCACGATTTCCGAAGAGATTTTTATTATGTCCCTATCCTCATACACATGTTTCGCGGAGTAGCTGCTTTCTTGATTGAACATCTCTATTCGAAGGTTCTTATAGCGTGTATGTCCCACAGTCGAGTTGAGATCAGAACTGTATGCTGACCAGTTTACTCAGTCGAAGCAACAGTCCGCTTCAGTTGCTTTTTGACATATCTTATTATCTTTTCTAGCAATGGTTACTCTTTCAGCATCAAGATGTCTGCATCAGGATCTTCGGTACTCATCAATACTACTAATTTGGTTGTTCCACAAACTGATCAGGGCATCCCAGACCAGCAGTTTCCAACTGAGACCGATCTCTTCTGCACAAGCGTCATTTTCTTAGTTATTTTATTACTATTGTTGTTAAAGCTCTGGAAATGACAGCTATTCAAGCTAAGTAGAAATAAACCTGAAGCCGCTTGAGCCGGTTGCTGCCAGACCCATCGCAGCTCTTCTTATTCTGGTGGAGGGCTGCGTAACTGCGCTGAAGTCAAGCACTGTTGTTTTTTTTTTGTCTGGTACAACTTTGACTGAATTTGAAGCCATATAGACGTGTAGAACACCGCAATACTGAGCGACATGACGGACTCCGGCGCGAATGACCCACTACTGAACGAATTTTTGTTATTGTTACGGTTCATTTTTGAGTGAACAGAACAGTAGGATAGTCCAACGTCTTTCGTGTCACCGGGACTCGTCTTCCGCCTCGTCGCATAACTATATCTCAGTAACCAGATTTTAATCCGCAGGCAGATACTGGCTTGATCAGCAAACAAAAGTGAAAAGATCCGCTTCTTCAAAAGGGAGTGGGTGATGGCTTTGAAACGGAGGCAGAAAAGTCTCGACCAGAATGTGATCCAAACCTTTATCAAACGTGGCAATCTACAGAGTTTTCGATGGGAAATGACCAAGAGATACCATGAAGGTCTACCTCGACTGCACAGCCCAATAATTTTAAGGCCGCCGTTTGCCACTTTCTGGCGGTTTCAAACCCATTCCTCACAGCATTATTCTTTTAATTCTGGGTTTATTTTGTGATTGTACCCATCATTCGGTAAACCCGTTTCATTTCCACACTCACTATTGAGCTTATGGTATAAAGAAAAAATAGCTTTATAATTTCCTTGAGAGGTCTGGTCGCCTAGATTCAAAGTAACGACCGGCAGTCAATATCACATCCTGATCATCAATGCTGACCGCAGTTTTCTGTTGCCCCTAATAACTTTTCAGAGATATAATTCAGCCTTTTCTCGATTAATCCCACAGTTGAGCTGAGCCATTCTCGGAGAATGTGGACGATGGGTGGAGGTTGCTGAACAAACAACTCCACATATTATTTCTCTCTATTTCACTCCCCCCCCCCACGTTACAGTACAAAAGTCGCGGGTCATGGAAACACTGGAATGAACGCAACAAAAACATTGATCTCTCAACCAACCGAAATATTCGCGAGATGATTGTTCCAACAATGGATACGGCTCGTTATAAGTATATCATCCAACTTTGTTTGGACAATGGTCGTCGTCTTATGTTCATTGGACCAACCGGTACAGGGAAATCCGCATACGTACAAGAAAAACTGATGCGTGAACTGGACATCGAAAAATTTGTGGCCTATTTCATGAACTTTTCTGCTCAGACAAGTGCGAATCAGACACAAGTGGGTTATCTCTTTCTTCACACCTTGTTAGTCAGTGAACGATTCATATTGTTCCTTTTAGGATACAGGCCGTATTTCAGTCAGTATTTCAATGTAAGGCATGATTGCTCTTCATTTCTGCTGCAATTTCACTTGTAAATTTCCAACTTTTCCCATTCGTTGGTTTAACCGGCCTGGTGAGTACGAAGGCACACGTCAAACGAGCGGACCGTAGTCCCAATTCAGCGCGAAGCAAACTGCGGAACAGACGTTCCCAATGGGCTGGATTTAGGTTGTGTACTGCGAATCAACGGGATAGTCTAAAGCGGTGGTTATTCTCCGAAAGTAAGATTTGTCTATCCACATTGATCAGTGATTGATTCCGCCTCGAGGAAAAACTGTACGCAACGCTACATTTTTCGGCTGAAGGTAAATTAATGTGATGTATCATAGGGATGAACGCTTGAAAGCATAGACACTTATCCTCCTGTCTTTAGAGATTAGATAATGGCGACCAGAGTGTACTCACGTATCCTTATGCCATGAGAGCTCGAGACAGCTCAGTGGTTAGGGCGTGAGCCGCGGTTAGAACCCAACCTCTGCATCTTGACTGCTCCTGTCTAGGCTTGAGTAACCTGGCAGCATCTCAACCCTTGTGTTTTTTCCGGGTTGCATGGCAGCTAGGCATGACAAGTTAGCAGTCATGGATCTACAGTCGTGCAAGTGGGTGGATTGCGAGTAAAGCATGCTAATTTAAATTCTTCATCTAAGCAACTTGGTAACATCGTTGTTGCGTGTGACCGGTCTGTTTATTACGCATGTTTCAGAATCAGCATGCCACCCACAAAACACCCATTTATGAAAAGCGTCCATGTGTTTTGTGGTTGTGTGCCTAATTTAGTAGATTGGCTGTTTCCTGTTCCCGTAGTAGTACTCCCGCTACAGCGCCTTTGGTACAGCTTAAGATGTAGAGAAGAATACTAAGCCCGAACCGCCTGTAACGCTCCGCGTGGCACAATTATCACCATCGACACCAGTAGTAAATACTAGTACATTGTGCTTCCTGTCCCCGTCGTAGTACTCCCGCTACATTCCTGTTTGACCAAGTACATGCAGAAGAACCAACCCATCTACGAAGCCAGAAGTCTGAAAAAAACGCAGTTGTTAGTCTGTTATATGTGTTGGGCTGCTCAAGCATTGAATGTAATGTGAAGACATGGTCAGAGCACCCTCTCTCCAGACGAAACCCTGCTTGAGGCCCTAAGATTTGCATCCCACACGCAGGGGACTTATGCGTCGCAGTTATATTGAAGTTAGTAGCCGCATTATGACAGGCTTTAGGCTAATACATCTATAGTTAGAACGGTCGTTTCTTCTGTCTTCCTTGGACATAGTTATGACGACTGATTGTATGAGACGAGTTCTTTTTCCCAAATAAATGCAAGTAATTCGGTTAAGACAGAACACAATGCTGAACCATCCACTTTAGTTGGAGCTGATGGAAGCACATTTGGCAGGCCGATGGTGTTTCAAGACAGAAAGGCATATTAGTACTTGATCAACTGAGTGAGGATCAAAATTTACAGACCATTGTTCAGACTGAACTGGTCGACTGTGAGACACGTACAAACCAGATATCCAACATTATATTTGATCAGCTCACTAACAGATGGTGTCCCGGGTACTATTTTATGAACAGTAGATATAGATTTATAGCCCCACAGACTTGTGGCACGTACCTTTTTTGCATCACAGTGTAATTTCAGATTTTCCCCCAGTCAGTTATCTTGCAGTTAGATGTAACCCTAACAGCGCCGACTTCTAACAGCAGTTGCTAACATCCTCATTCATGCAGATGATCCTGATGTCAAAGGTTGACCGAAGGCGCAAGGGTATTTATGGCCCACCGGTTGGGAAAACCGCTTTGTTTTTCGTCGACGATTTGAATATGCCTGCAAAAGAAGAATATGGTGCACAACCACCGGTTGAACTCCTACGTATGCTCGTGGATCATGGCTACTGGTAGGCTGTTGTATACGTGATTATATCATTAGTGGTCTTGTCTTTTTTTAAATGAATTAAATTTGGGCACAGATTGTCGATTGAAACATCAACGCCCTTTTCCAATCACAGTTTCTTTCTTATCTAGGTGGTCTAATAGTTGATAAGTTGCTTTTCGAGTACTTCTAAGTCATTCGATTCACTCTTCCAAGTTAAAAGAAATTAACCGACGTCAGTGCTAGGTGTTCATCCCCTACCTCAAGATTCGTGCTATAATTGGTTTGTCTACAAGCTGTGGACGTTGTTTGTTGTACCGTTCCACCCACCGTTCCACCTTTTGTTAGCTCAGGCTTGGGGTTTTGAGTACGGTAGCGTCTAAAGTGCAGCAGCTTTTGGAAACGAAGGCCTCCGTGAATATGGGAAACGAACTACTGTTCTACCTACCAAAACAGTTGGTGTGCCGAATTCTAACAAACGAGAGGCGTTTAGGTGCAAATTAATACCTTTTTTCTGACAAAAGACCCTCAACCTATCATCTGATTCCGTTCCTCAGGTACGATCTGAAGGATACGACAAAGCTAATATTACAAGATATCAATCTCATTACTGCAATGGGACCGCCGGGTGGAGGAAGAAATGATGTTACGCAACGTTTTCTACGACATTTCCATATGGTCAGCATGACTCCTTTCAACGATGAAACCATGTACCGGATCTTCTCGACTTTGATGTTGACCTACATGAGGGTTAGTTTTTTGTTTCGATGTGTAACTAATTACTGGTAATTGGTTTTACATGTTGGTATACTTCATCTGTATTTCATATGAGTGGCTTATCATGAGGAATTTAATGGAAGTCCACTGTGCAGGAACTGAGGCAACCTGTGTATCACAGCATTACTGTCAATGGAAAACTGAGCTACGCCATCCTCGTATGGTGATTATCTGATCAATTTAACCCCATTCTTGCTCAACAGTAGAGGTATACATAGCGTAAAAAGCAACCAAAGTGTCCAAACCAAATGTTATTGAAAAGCACCTACTGGCTGGTACGAAGTTGTATTATAAATTGCATTACCGTCACCTTTAGCGTTTGACCTAAACCTACCAGCAAGACGTGCGCCCGGTCATCTGGGGCATCTTATATGAAAGTTACGGTCATCACCACTTTACCTGAACTCTTCATGTTGTAAAGCAGCCTGGTTGGCTCCCGATAATATCTCTTGCATAATCAGAGCGACAGTGAGTGGCTACTACCATAAATAAAGGTTCGTTATTTCGATCAAAGCCAAGTATTCAGCTGGTGGGTAGGCGAACGACACAAAACCGGCTATATACGGGTAATTAATATAGCAGGGAAGACACAGCTCTGGAACCAATACCGGCGCAACCCGCTGCAGCAGATTCAGAGTCACCTGAACTTCGCAGTCGATAGCTGTGAATAGCAAAGATGCCACAGATTGTAACCCAACTCAGATATCGTATTTTAGTTTCAGAAACACAGGAGCTTTCTATCAATAAGGTATCAACACTGTGTGCTAGGCCAGCTTGTTAGCTGATTCGTCTGATAGTTTACACATAAGAAGGAGAAATACAAACAGGAGAATGAATTGGCTGCTCGTAGCAGTGGCGATGGCCTGAAACATTCGGTTCCTTAGGTGATTGGCTGAATTGCCTACAACTTGAACTTATGGACGAGTGACTGATAATTGAAGCAGGAGAAGGGCTGAACGGTAGCAATGAAGAAAGCTGGAGAACAACAGCAACCTCGGGTTTTCCTGTATCCACATTGTTGTACGCAGTAAATAAGATGAATCGACTGATTTCATCACCTTAAGACCGATGGGACTTATGCATACGTTTTTACGTACTTCGTGAATATATGTGGGATGAGGTACTGCCAGGGTACCGAAACTTGCACACGAGGACGACTGAGGTCCTCCACCAAAGCCTTTGGTTCAAATGTTTGAACACAAAGCAACGATGACTGGTCAAACCCCACCAGAGTAGTCCAACTAACAGGGAGAAGTTGCTGTGTTTGTTCCTACCCTTACCCCACCTTGCCTTACGTTACCTTACACAGAGCCGGAAGATTCTGTTTGTCAGAAGCCTGCCCATTGAACAACATGGTAGGCAGGGCTTTGTGGATTCTGCATGGGTATCTTCCAGTATAGTTTATTGGGTGTCTGAGGTAGGCCAACCATCGCACTATGATACGCCACAATCTCTTCGCAACAGAGGACGACCCGATGTCCAATTTCCGGTTCTGCATGGTTATATTTGCATATGCACGAGGCAATAATCATTGGGCTAGATGGGAGAGAAACAGTACAAAACGGGGAGCTGCTTTAATTATGCTGCACTGAATCGACTACTTTGAACTGACTTCAGACGCTGGTGGAACCATCTTGCATCACATTTGATCTATCTTCGTTTACTATTCGCAGATTCAAGAGTTCAGTTCCGAATATATCAGCATGGGGCAAGTGATGGTCAACTCCACCCTGGAAGTTTACAAAGCGGCAATGGAAAACCTGCTGCCGACACCTGCCAAGTCACACTATATATTCAATCTGCGTGATTTTAGTCGCGTTATTCTCGGCATCTGTCTGATTCAAAAGGATCGAGTTGAAGACAAAAAGACCTTCGCGCGTCTTTGGACCCACGAAGTCATGCGTGTCTACTACGATCGTCTGACCGACGATCCCGATCGTAACTGGCTATTTAAGTAAGTCTGATAGTGTTTGAGGATGCTTAATTAAGTGTCATACGTCTACACTATAACATATGCTTTGAGGTAAATATCTTCCTTGATCCCTCGATCCGCATTATGCGTGGTAGACGGAGATAACGGTCATGATACTGAGCCAGCATTAATTAAAGTGCAGCTCTTGGAGTTAATACATTCTAAAAAGCTTTCCCCATCTTGTTTTCATCGCTTATATTTCCTCCTTATCAGCTTTATCAAAAACGTTTTGGCAAACAATTTCAAGGAGAAAATTGATCTTCTTTTTGCACACTTGACAAAAGGGAACGGCGAGCCGGTAAGTGATTCCAATGTTTCGGGATGTGTTTCATCACCATCATCATCACCAGTTGTAAAAATCTCGTACTTGTACAGTAGTTATAGCTGCCAGAGTTTCGTTCACCGATGATTTTGGGAGGTAGGGTAGATAGCTGCGCTTTGCAGGTGGTAGCTGATATAATTGATGGGTAAACACATGGTTGTCAGTGAACTTTTCATTTGGGAGACTGCGAGGGGAGCTATGCATTGAAGGCAATAGCTTGGATGCGCGAGCGCCACTGAGCGCGTGACTGGACCATGACTGACACTGTCTCTAACCAAGGATGTGTCCCAACTCGTGGTCCCCACCCGGGGAGACGGCAATGACCAGCGCAGCTGAGTTTGCTGCTAATGGCTTTCATACTTCGCTGCCAAGTCATTGTTTGACCCTCAGTGGTTCGTTTCTACCCTTCTCATGGCAGTGTGAAAAGAGCCCTTCGAGGAATTCGGTCGACTGGCATACGAAGCACGTAACCAAGCCACCTGAACCTATGGAGTGTGATCAGCTCAACTATCTTGAGCGAGTTATTTCTTCGGAAAACCACTTGATGTACCTAAGCATTACTGATCCTGTGTTCCCACCAGACTCGGGCAATGCTCCGAAGACATCGATGGTCAAACATTGAAATCTTCTGGCGTCCTCGGCGCGCAATGACTAGGTTTCTAACCCATATAATAATATGGAGCGCACCACAGCATTGTAACCTCGACCACTGACGGAGAAGCTTATGTCACCCCTACACCACAGGTGATACAGGTTCACAAAAGCTGCCCTAACCTTCCCACTCCTGATGGAAATAGCATCTTTGGCTGGACCACCGGGACTGATACAGCTGCCCCGGTAGACAGTTTGTCTACCACCTCAATCGGCTCACTTGCAAGCATGAGGTTAGGGTTCGAGCTCACCCAGTTTTGCCGCAGCACTTTACACTTTGCAGGTTTGAAGCGAATGCTAAACCGTGAGGCAGAATTACTCAGGCTATTTGTATCACCACGGCCTCAGATCCAAGAAGAGTTATGTAGTCTGTGTACTCTATATCTGTGAACGAATGCCCTGGGAGCACTTCGACTCCACAGGCATCAGAGTCTGGTAGTGAGTCTTCCATAATCATATCAATAACGCGGTTGAAGAGGAAAGGTGGAAGAGGATAACCTAGCCTGACACCACTTGCTGTGATGAAATCATGCGAGAGCTTCCCGTAGACCTTCACACGTCCGCGGCAGTTGGCGTACAGCGTCTTAAGGAAAGTCAAGAACTTACTGGGGACACCTTTGCTCCACAGACAGTGCCATAGTGCCTGACGGCCCAGAGTTAAGGAAGACAGTCAATGTTGGTCGCTGGAAGCATTGTCGTTGTTCTAGAATCTATCGGAGGGTGGAAATTTGATGCACACACCCTCTTGCAGGACGAAACCCAGCCTGGTTTTCAAGGATCTGTTTCTCCTTGTGTTCAGTCAACCTTCGAAGGACAAGACCACAGAGTACCTTCGATGCCACAGCTATCAGGCCGATGCTACGGTGGATTTCACACAAGTTTCGCGTACCCTTTATGAAGATAGGAATGTTTGTCGAAATGCCCCATTCTACAGGCACTCCATATCGCGCCAGCGAGCTTTATTAGATAGGTCACCAGGGATTCTCCGACTTCTTTGAAGAGGGCTGGATACAAACAGTCCGGTCCTGGTGCCTTCTCACGTTTCAGTTCCGATATTTGACACTTTATCTCTTTTCCCGACTGATGATTAGGGTTTACATTCCATTCGCCCGTATGCATTATCTCCATAGATTGGGTTACAAGAGACCAGCTAAACTGTTCGAAGTGTCTGTCCCATCTTTCCAGTCGACATTTTGCGAGTGAATTAATGAGCCGCCTTTTCCACTTATCGTTTCACTGACCGTTGCTTTCCTAGGGCCAGTCGATCGTATCAGTTGATGTATGACATGGTGACGACGATATCCAGTGGTCGTTTGATTGTATCAGAAGAATCGGACAGACAGCACTGAACTCCATTAGCATAGCTCTTTTCACATTTTGCCATGCTTCATTCACGTGCTTACTATCGGTACAGTAATGGTTTACAGTAGAGAGTTGTTGAGCTAGATCAGGTCAATGCTGCTGAGCTATGGTAGTTCTTCGAAGATGGTGGATTGGCATGCTTCTTGCTGACCTGAAGGGAAACGAACTGTCAGGCATGAGCGCACCATGGCACGATTGGAATCCATTTGTGTGTCCCAGAAGGAACGGCAGTCTTGAATTGTGGCACTCCACCGGTAGCTGATGGCCACGTGATCCAACTGGGTCGACGGTTGTTTTTCAGTTGGTGGCCTCCAGGTTACGCGATGCGAACGTTTATGCTGAAAGTTGGTGCTGACCAGAAAGAGTTGACGATGAGCACACAACTGGAAGAGTCAATCTCCGTTGTCTGTGCGACGAACATTGACTCCGAATCGCCTGTCCAGGAACACAGACAACCATCTTGGGTATTCATACCGCCCGCAAGGATCACAATATCGGTGCTTCTTGCTCGACGAATGATCCCGGATAGCTCTCGATAGAAAATATCCTTCTCAGCGTCAGAACTTTAGTCCGTTGGGGTATATACCGACGCTACAAAGAGAGAGACATTGAGCTTGATTGAGCTGGATAACCGGACGGCGCAAAGACAACTGTTCACTGGGATCCAATCCAGCAAAGCGCGTTCAGCTCTGTGGCTGAGTGTAACTCCCACGCCATAAATTCTACGAGTCATCGCTTCTGGATCACCGGACACATAGAGGAAGAAATTTGAAAAAACTGAGTTCGTACTTAGCGTTCTGAGATGTATAACCACGCTTGGGTCTTGTATGCGTATTTCGGAGCCACAGAATACGCTCATTTTAAGGGAATATAAACATTCAGCGAGCATTGCCTGCTTGCTAATTTGACATTGTACGGACGTTAAAAGCTCTTATGTGGAAAGGATCTCGTGGACTTAGCAAGGTGTTATTTTGCTTATTGTTAATAGACAGCGAGATGCATAGTGCTCATCGGTAGGATAACGGACAGTGAAACGAACAAGCGACGTTTGCTTGTGTGGTGGAAAGGGGTTTGGGAAGGACATCGGTGGACAAAGAACTGTGCGGGCAAATGAAACTTCCCTTTTGCCCAGGCCGAGAAAGGGGATTTAGTTGAGGTACCCTCACTTTTAGCCTCTGACTCAAAAGTTTGACCCACAAGGCAGTGGTAGTATGTGGGGTTTTGTTCCGGGACCCTGCCCGGAGCTGATGACTCAATAGTCTGACCTGCTCGCCTGCAGAGAGGTTGGCTGTTTTGGGGGGTGACTGAGTGTTGGATGTGTTTATCTTGTGGAGGAGTTTTAGAAGAAGAACAAATCTTTCATCTGCTTGATTCACCTTAGCTATACTGTTACTCACCATAATAGTGCTCTCATATTTCCCCACTCGTTACCTTGGGCAAACGACTTATGTTGCATCACTCATTACACTGTCAATCCATCGATAACCGTGGCCACTATTCACTTCTGTACACTTCTACATATTTCAGTGCATGTTCTTTTCTCGGTAGCCGCGTCTTATTAGCACATTGCAGTGCAGTGTTTCTCATCACACTGAAGACCGTGTATCCCTTCTGGTGTTTTTTGTGAACGGAGTTCCGTAAATATGCCCTAGGGGAATAAACCTAAATGAGAACGTAATCAAGTTATTCGTTTAAAACATACGCCAACTTACAGGAACCTCATTTCAGTTTTCTATTGTCCAGTAACAGGAAACGCGGAACAGTACTTGAAAGCATTTAACGCACACAGCTTTTCCCTTAAGTTAGCTCTATTATTCTGCTTAAGCCTGTAAATGACCTTGAAAAGTCGACCTGAACAGGTACGTGAGAACCAAAGAAAGCAATCCGTTTACGATTGCCCCCATAACTTTGCGGCAGGGAACGAAATTGTTGATTTTTTCAAACAAAAACTAAGGTGTCCATGAAACCAATTTGCATATGAAGAAAATGATGACTACCCACAGCTTCCCACTGGGCAAACCGCCAGCGATTTGGTCCCGATAAGTAGGGTTAAGTAAATCATGGCAAAATCGGCTCTGGTTTCCTGAAATTTTCCCGGGGTAGTTGCGAATGGGATGTGGTAACTCCTTATTTAAGTGAGATCAAAGGGTAACTCTGGTAAAACTTCTTATGGGGCTTTTCTGTGTTCTGAGATTTTCTCTGTTTACTTGGATTATTCTGTTGTAGAAATGTTTGGATAGCCCAAATCATTTCCCCCACAAGATTTTTCGCATGGTAAAAGGTTTTTTAGCAGGGAAATACTTGTGCACATACGCTGCTACGTCAATCACCCTGGAATAGAAACTTACTCAATATAGACTTCACAGGATGATGGCATCCACAAACTTTGGGCATGAGGATCCACCGATTTTCGTGTGGACTGGCGACAGCGAGGAAAACTCACTGGGCAAAAACTGCGTACACAAAGCGGTGGATTCAGAAGTCGGCAAATTTAAATCACTAACTGAGGAGAATGTTGGTAGATCAGGTAGCATAAATGGTCGTAGCGCAGCTCAACAACGTGTTGATGATATCACCACAACTGGTGATGAAACGTTTTGCAATCAGATCGCCCAGCTCAACGCACAAGCAAACCAGCAAATTTAGATTGACTGTTCATAGATTCGCTCTCAACGTCTTGCCGGAAAGGCCTGAGTTGTTCCTTTTCCTCTGCATCCGGCGTATCGTCTGTATCAAGCTTATCATTTCTGCGTATCGGGCCCCATACCATAAACCCTGGCCACTGAAAGAACCTTTATCAAATACCAAGGCGACAAACCAATAAGGTCACCACGTGCCTATCAAATTTAGTGCTATTTGGATTGCAATGTCACGATAAACATCTCACGGCATTAAAACGTGCCATTTTATTTTCATTATGACGACAAGAAACAGAGTAACTGCAGGAAAAATTCGTGATTAAATACGCTGTGGTCTTAGATGGAAATTTTGGACGTGTTTTGGAAAGTGTTAATGGCCTCTACTAGTAACCAAAATTACGATCCACTAACGGGAGACCCACTGTGTCACTTGAAGTCCATGGGCTACATAAAGTACACAAGAGCCCCAGCTTATGAGCCCGACTGTGTTTTTTGCATCACAGAATGTACACCTAGTTTGTCATCTCCCTACCGTAGATTGAAGAAAAGCACCTTAGAAGTCTTCTATTCGGAGACTTTATGGACTCGGATTCTTTGCCCGAAGATCGGGCCTATGAAGAGATCAAAGAAATTTCAGCTGTCTACCCTGTGATTGAGCAGTGCCTGGACGACTATAATCAGGCAAACAAGAAGAAAATGCCGCTTGTCATTTTCAGGTATGTGATATAAACATTAGGAAAACTTATTTCTGTCCACTGCATTGTCCAATTTAGACACCACATACTGTCTGTTCAAACGCTAACAGCGAAATTCTGAAGCCTGCTGAATAAGTATTAGCTCAGTGTAGAAGTTCCCACCGCGGTCACTACAAATTTCTTTGCAGAACTGAGCCGCCTGAGTTGGTATGCTTCCTGATATATATGCCGGCGTGAGGATAAATTTGATTGGTGATTCAGCGCAGCGAACATCGCTTATATAAGTTACGCCACGTCACCTGAAAATGGCAGCAGTAGTGCTTAGCTTTGAAACGGATGATGCGGAACTGGGGGAGCAGGACGAGGACATCCGCCTCTATTTATTACCCGTGAAGGGTTGGATGAATGATTTTGTGTGACCTATCCTGGCACTTTGGTCTCTTCAGCCAAATGCTTTGCTCTTTGTTTGACTTGCAGTCAAGTTCAAGCAGTGGTTTCCTGCCTCCCGTATTAGGATATCGTAACCTTCTATTAATGAATAAACTTGGCTTTTGAAGTTCTTGAGATCTATACAGTGAAATTAGCTGTTAGAAACCAGCTAATTCTGGCTCCGTGATTTTCACCATCAGGTATGTGGTCGAACACCTTTCACGCATTTGTCGAATTCTCCGTGTGCCAGGAGGTAACGCACTCCTTGTCGGGGTGGGTGGCTCGGGCAGACAGTCACTCACTCGACTCGCCGCAGCAATGGCCGGATATACCATATTCCAGCCAGAAATTTCAAAGAACTACGGTAAAGCAGAATGGCGGGAAGACATCAAAGTGAGTGAATATTAACGTAACTGAAGTGAAGTTGTATGAATTCGATATATATATATATATATATATATATATATATATATATATCGTTCAGCTATAACACCCTTTCGATGCCTAGCTGCCATGCTACCCGAAGGAAGCACGAGGGCTGAGATACTGCCAGGTTGCCCAAGCCTAGACAGGGAAATCGAGAGGCAGAGGTCGGGTTC
>SJOL01009264.1:814976-898771 GCA_004794785.1 Opisthorchis felineus | reverse complement strand
ACCTAGAGAACGCTGATTCAGCATACCACGTCTCAGGTAGCAACGATGACTCCAATGGTTCAGTCACGCTGCAAACTTTGCTTACTTTTCCGTGTCCGGAGCAGCGCTGTCGTTTTTTTTTTTGGGGGGGGGAGCAGTTGGGAACCTGGAGTGGCACCGTCAAGCTAAACTCGGAGGGGTTCGACCTCAACCTGGAGTGCCGTATCCGTTGTTGGAATGGGAACAGGACCTCAGCCTGTGAGAACCCAGCTTTTGACCGCCGTTCATGGGCAACAACGGTGCGGGACATCCCTGAAGCCGACTCACTCTGTCGCAGGAGACAGTCATCTTAAAACAAAGCAAAGTGAGGAAACCCACACTACGTGTGCCGATGAGGTCGAGTGCACAGCAGTCGTAGTGTAGCTGATGTCAGTTCTCACTACCGATTTGCCTCTGTTAATCTGTCAAAAATCAAACTAATGGTGCGCCGAGTCAAACTACAGTACAATTTCGTTGTAAAATCTTTGAATTATAGTGCTTCGTGTGAGTAATAGGACTGCGAATCAGCATTCACGTGTTGACTCACTGAATTGTTCAGCTCAGTCACAGCTGGACAGTGCCAATGTATTACGAACACTAATTTCACAATTTCAGTATTATCAGACCGTTACTACTATAACAGATATTCGAAAGGAAGAGGGATCTGTATATGAAAGCACTGTTCTTGGCAGTCCTGTCTTCCGCAAAGACACTAAAATCCTCTATTTTCTGTGATTTCGCCAAATCGTGAAATCGTCAAAGCCGCACTTTTATCTGGAAGGGCCTTGTATGTGAAGAGTGATCAATTGCGAGCTTCTGTTGCCCGGTAACACCACAGACCCCAGATGTTATCACCGTTCAGGCAGGTGCTCCGTATTATCTTCTCACACGTGCTTTATCTACGCATAAAGCGTTGCAATTGCAATGTCTGGCAATCACCGCGCGAGTAACACCGCAAAGTAGAGTAGTTAGACTATCAGATCAGACTTTGAATTAATCCCAGTAAAAGAGCTACCTAGCTGGTTCGTTCAACTGCGAGTTCCAGCATTAATTGATTAATCGGTCCGATTTTCCCAAAACTGTCTTCCTGAGACATTTCTTCATACACTTTCACCAGGATAGCATACCATAGCACGCGATCACCTAGCTATGCCTCACATCCTTCGTTTTTCCGGTTATTATTGTGCCACCCGTCATGCAGGATGCTTTTTCAACTCCCATATCCACTGCACAACCGCAGTTGACTCCACCTAGCCAACCGATTCATGAGTGGAGAATTCTACGCTGCCATTATTCGTGCCGGTTCATTGGAACAACTCGATCATCATCACTACCATCATCATCATCGTCGTCTCCATGAACAGCAGTGTTTTCTTCCACCTGCAGACGCTGCTGTTTATTCTATGAGCGTGGTCTTATTTGGAAGTTTGGTGGTACCCAATTAGCTGTCAGCCGCGGCTAATTGTTTGACGTACTATCCTTGGTGAACAAATATGTGGCATTGGATAATTGCTAGTAGTCGTGGACGCATTAACTCCCTCTGAGGTTACTCGATATAGCATCCCCTGTTTTTTTCAGTGGTTTGCAACGAGAAAACTGGAGGTCAGTACATTCTTATGTCGTTTCGACAAACTGATGAATAGTATTTCAGCGAAACTGGTAACAAATACGATTGCGTATCTCACCATAGTTTCAGTAGGTGTGCAGTCCCATCCCCTACGATTAGTTTGACGGCAAAAGGCAAACAAGAAGGTTCGTATGACCGCTGATAATCTCAAAAGTTATAATCAGGCTTCGCTACTCCATCGGCCAACTGAAAACAGGTCCAGGTGTTGCAGCCTACCTTGGCATATACCGCCACGAATTCATTTATTTGGTTATTTCATGCAACAACGAGGCTACAGAAAATCCAAAAATCGTGTACGCCACTTCTATCGATTGGATTATTGGCCTCCAATTTGTACACCTCCCGAAACTAACTAATCAAGACACAAGGTCACGCCCATGGCATGTCTGGAGTAGCTGCCCAAAAACCGTGACGTTGGACGGGCTGACAACTTTCGTCTGTTAATCGTGTGCGTTTCATCCCACGTGACTAACCACTTCGATCTATTCTTCCGTCCGTACGAGCCAGCTCGTTATGCTGCCCGTCTCGGTTGTCCAATCATTCGATAGGAGACGTCCCCCTCAGTTCACTGCACACGCTTTACAGAAAACTTACTCATCCCACACCACCTCCGCGATCCGCACTCCGGTTGTTTTTTTTTTCACCGTTCGGCAGAGTACACGTACAGTTCCCTCCCCACACTCTCTTTCTCAGTACACGGAGTGGTCTGTCCGAATGCTGAGACCAATTATTAAGACACTATGACCTAGTTTGACGTTCGACTGGAGGTCACCCAGTCGGTAGATCAATCAGTTGTCTGGACGAAGCGTACCCTCGGTTTCCTGAAACTCAATATGGGAATGCACCACTGTGCTGAAAACGGGTATTGTGTGAGAACCCTGGCAATCGAGAAGACCGATAAAATCATAGAGTGCTTATGATCATTTTCTTGGTTGGACACTACTGAGAGAGTGGTTGAAACTAGAGATTCAGTTGGGATTCATTTGAGTCATCCGTTAGAACCAAACCAGTCAGCTGAAAGAATAGTTGTATAGTCTCAAACCTGCACTCACCTCGTACCAAGACACAGCCCTCCAAACGGCACGCAACCGAGTGGTAGGAGAGGTCGTCTTCACCAGTCCCGTTACTAAACAAGCCATCTGTTTTGCTCTCCTCATTCATTGTTCCATGAAAACTGTGCGTTTCAGGTGGCAGAAGAAACACAAAAGAAGATTGACAGTACCCGGATGGACTACGCACCAATTGCCAAGCATTCAGCTGTGTTGTTCTTCTCCATAACTGATTTGCCGAATATTGACCCCATGTATCAATACTCTCTAACATGGTTCGTCAATCTGTTTATCAACTCTATCCACGACAGGTTAGTCACCGTTGATCATTTCATGTTGATTATTGCCCTTCTGAAATGGTCATTGTTGTACCTGCCGATCAGCCGCATTTTAGTAACCTCTACTGTACTCCAATCCTAAAGCCATAAGATTTTGCCTATGTGATACTCTGTAGGCAGAATTCGACACACCAATAGAAAACAGCTTTATCAGCGAATGAGAACAGAATCAGAAACAAAGCAACTACAAAAGGAAATTATTTCTTGGTTAAGAAGTCTTCCCCTGAATAGACTGAATGTGTCAGATATAGATAATGCCCAAATTGCACACTGAGAATCATGTTGCTTTCGCCTTTGCGTTGGTTACTCTTCTGGTTACTCTTTGTGTCTGTTCTATCCACCTTACCAAGCCTAAAGGTTCATCTCTCTAAGCTCCTGTTTTGGGGTAGCCATTTTGTTTGCTTGTTTGTTCATCTGTTTTATTTCTGCTAGCCATTTTTACCCGTCACCCTTACCTGTAGCACGGGAGATATGGAACACAGCGATCTATCGGCGAAAATTCGCCTGCCGTGTGCTCGGTTGTTGGCGCCATCCCAGTGCCTACACACTCGCACGCCACCCCAGTGCCTACACACTCGCACGCCACCCCAGTGCCTACACACTCGCACGCCACCCCAGTGCCTACACACTCGCACGCCACGTACGCAAACAAGCCTAGTTAATGCCCCTAAAATCCGCACACAGATCCGCCCTGAGTATCTTGAGTCGGCGGGCCAAAGGGATGGTAACAGCATTGTCTTTAAGTATTTGCGTTGCCATCACACGCTTAGCAACCGGACGACACTTCACTGGTCTGACTTCCGTAGTTGGGTCACTAATCCGAGATCTCGCGCAATAGGGTGGGGAACGCCACATGACTCGCAAGCAAAAGACTGAGCAGCAGTGGGATACCGTTTGGTTTACCGTCTGGGTGAGTCACCGAGTCGGACAGGCAGTGGAAGCCTAGGCCGTACTCGAAATGGCTCTATGGGTGTGCACCCCCATCCTGATGCGGCTGGTTTGTGCCAATCGCCACCTAGTACGACCTAGTCCGCTCCTGGTGTGATGCGTTTTCGGAAGCCCAGGACAGTTGGAACTGGTGTGTGACGAATGGGCAGCCGTTCATGTGGAATCGAGCAAATACGAACAACGCAAATGACTTGTTTTCCACCGTGCCTTATAACCGTCACCTACGGAATAGAGAAACAGGTTATGATATTTTTAAGACGAAAACCAGGTTTAATGTAGATTCCATAGATTGGGGGAGAAATGCAACGTGTATCAGAGTGTTGCAGGTGTTCGGAGGTTCAGCTTTCTGAATTACTGAGGAAAATAATAACTGAAGTATTTGCCATTGGCCTAATTATTATTGTGACAGTCGAACTGTGGGCGAGATGGCTCAGTGGTTAGAGCGCTAATTTACTAACCAGAAAGTCCGTGGTTCGAACCCAACCTCTGTATCTCAACTTCCCCTGTATAGGCTTGGGCAACCTGGCAGTATCCCATCCCTCGTGCTTCCTTCTGGTGGCATGGCAGTTAGGCACCGAACGATTTTTCTGTGGTATAATGGGACAAAAAGACTAGATTGCAAACACAAAAGCTGCTCCAATAGAACTACCACATGTTTTGTGCATCATTTTCGCCGGGGGGACATCCAAAATGCGACCATTGTTACCATCATTCTGTATGTGAAGTGTGTTAACCTTATTTGACCGAAAACTAATCTAGATGTACATGATCGAATACGGCAAATTTAGAAATTTACGGCAAATGTTTTGGCGTACCCTTGTGGCTCTTCCTTCGCTGCACTTATTCCATTGAATCTGATGTGCTGTGTGACAAAATCGTAGGAATTATCCTTGATTGGTCGTAAAGAATTTTCAGTCTCAGATTTACTACTTAATTAGTTCAAGTTGCTGCAACCTAGCTTCATCGGTTTTAGTCAGTTTTATATAGTTTAATCTGCCTATCTGAGTGTTGCACGTTCATTAATATTTTCTCTATGGGGAATTTCTGCTCAATTCAAATTTGATCGCAATGGTCGTGGTCAGATCGGCTTTTTACAGGCCGCTTCGTTCTAACTTAACTGTGTTGATAACATGCGAGAGAAATTTTGCCCGTCCACCGGACTACGGAATGCTGACAGTCAAAATGTGGGTTTTCAGGGTCCTGGGACTGGACGTGAAAACTACATGGGAATGGGTTAGCTGGTTTGAAGGTGCAGCTGCAGCAGAACAACCATATATTCTGGTCATTCCAGAACTTGTTGGTATTGTGAGGAGATCTGTGAATTTTCTATCCAGATTTTGTCCTGTAAGCGAAGCGCAACCATCCTGAAAAGCCGAGAAGCACTGTACAGTTCTTTCATCCTTACTGAGAATCGCGAATCTCCTCAGGCGAACAAGAGTCTATAAGTAACTCAGAGGAAGGACAAGAACCACCCGATGAGTGAAACTTCTATCTGAGAAGTCGTCACTCGAGGAGCCAGTCAACACGTGACCATATGAGGCGGTTTCTGTGATTGAAGGATGAGTGGCGCAATATCTTGCCTAAGCGTGAGTTAATCTCACTGCTGATCAATCGCTCGTGAATGGTTAAGTGCTCTAACTACCAGCCGATAGGTCGCGCGTTCGAAATTCCCTACTGAAATTTCGTGATGATTCTCAATAAGGATGAAACAGATGTACGGTGCTTCCCGTTTTTTAGCATAGAGTGGGTTACAAGACGAAATCTCAATCGAACATTCCAGAAGTGCTAAGACAATATTAAACCGGAGATGAATAGAATCGCACATCCGAACAATATTATTTGCAATATATGTTTGATCGTTTTAAACTTGCCTTGATTTTTCTCTTGTTTTAGCTGTCTCTCTCAAGTCTTCGGTCCAGTCTTTTGCACTGCCCGCATCAGTTTCAGGGCTTCAACGACCTACTTGAGACTAATTAGCTGTAGGATTTACTGTTGAAGCTGAAATTTTTGACCGTGAACCATCGTGGTATGACAGTCACCAACACTAATACCGACCACGCAAGACACTCCGCCCTTTCCCTGCCCAGGCTTGTGTTGCTGAACTGAGATTCCCAACGATTAAGACATTGAACAGAACAGAAACAAAGATCATCGACATTCCATAAAAAATAAAGTAAATTGAAGAAAGTAGCACAAAGTGGAGTTGTAATAAAGTGTGTAACAAACATTCTTCCGCTCCAATATATAAGAATGCGGTAGATGTTAGCGTCGGTTCGGGCTGCAATCAATAATTAGGACCAACCTAGGTCCTACTCGTTGGACTAGACTGTGACTGCATGTGCACGGCGTAAGTAATACGAAGTGAAGCAGAGAAGAGAAAACAGACGTAGACGAAACGAGACTCTATTGCTTGGTCTCTGGTTTTCTGTTGTTTCCTTTCTCTGTTTAGAGTATGTCGTCCAATTATAGACACTTGGTGAACCTGGGAACAAGATTCGCATGCGTTTCATTCTGACGTTGGAACCAACTCGCTTGAAAAGTATCCTTGCAGTGTATTCTATCGTAATGGTACTGAGCAAGCCGAACGATTTATATATTGGTGCGGCAAATCACTTGATATTTATATCAGGATTCGACTGAACTGTCTATGAAGGACTGACTGTATGAAAAAGTTCATGGTGTACGACTGGCAATATTGCCAGTCCTCAGTGACCTTCATTTGTCCAACAGTGGAAATCTCCGGATTTTTTAGAAGAAATCTGTCTGTAGAAATGTTCATACGTAATATGGCTGAGTCGTGACGAGAAGCTTTAGCATTCGCAATGTGTCTAAATATTGGTAGTTCGGGTGGCTTAACTGGCCCACCCAAACGCGCACTGACGATATCCGCTCACACGGTGACGAAACCTTTGCAGTCCAGTTGCCAAGCTCGACGAACAGATCAACTGCCACCTGATCAACAGCCAAGCTTTAGCATTCGCCAACATTCCCCATCTGGGAAGGTTATATTGAACGTTAAGGGCATGATTATCCATTCTCGCACCTAGGGCATTCTCCCTACTGTTTTAGCTTCGAGGACCATCGTGGTAAAAGTCAACACTCACATGAGATATTAGTGGCTTATTAATCGATCGTGAGAGTCAACACAAACACGGATGGTTATAAGTATAGTACGGCCATAAATATTGATCCTAGGCACAAACCACGAGGGTTGTCAGAGTTGTTGAAAGCACAAATTGAGGAACAAAGTTGTTTCAAACTGTTTGTGAAGGTGGTTTGATCAATATGACTACTCTCAAGATGCACCTCAACTAGATATCAGTAGAAAGTTGTTAAAATTAGTGATCTTCTGGTTTTATCGGCGTTCGTCAAAGTATTGCTGTATTGTACGAGTGTGTAAGGAGCTTTGAACTGGTCCAAGTAGATTAGGCAAACCTTATTTTGTGCATGCAGGCAAACTGCGCCTCTGTGCTGAGAGCTACACCATCGTAGAATCGTACATAGTTGCAGTGAGTTGTCGTTTGGCTGTGGTTTATTAGTGATTTTAAATGGTTTTTCATTTTCCTTTTCTTTACAGCAACAAATCAAAAATAATCGAAAAGCGAATTCGTTACCTGATTGACCATTTCACCTACAGTCTCTACGTGAACGTCTGTCGTTCGTTGTTCGAAGCTCACAAGTTGTTATTTTCCCTGGTGCTGTGTGCTAAACTCCTGATGTGAGTGACCTGTATGTCTGCGTATTCTCACTTGCTGAGTTATATTTCCACTTCACCCTTTTTCTTCACTTTTAGCGATTTGTATTAGCAGCTAGCCCTCCACTGAAGGATCAGCAACCTCACCAGCGTTGCTGCCCGCAGTCGGTTCCTTTCATACATTCCAGTGCAGTATCACAGCACTGCCCTGTCAAACAATGTCTCCATCCGTTCAACAATCTCCAGCAGAACGAAGAGTTAATGCTTAAGCTCTGGGCTAGTTTAACTTCCATTGACTAGATCTTTGTCGGATAAGACTGAGAGCCATGGTAGAGCGACTAAGACTGGAATTCGTGCCATGAGATGAGCCTTGCATGGTGAAGAGAACGTATAATTATGAAGGAGGTATGTAGAAACAGCTTAGAAAGAACATGCAGCGTGCTTCTCCCTATAACTGTTCATCAGGTTTGTTTGAAATGATACCTCGTAATTGACATTTCACAACAGTCAAGGTGAAAAAATGCTCTGTTGCACGAACTGTCTAGTCCAGTCTTTCCTCAGGTAGATGCCCAGCCCTGAAAAAATATAGCGTGGAAGCATGAGGGCAGGTTAAATGAAGAAAAAAATGCTTGCGTGGAATCACTTCCCCCACACCTCTGTCGGTTTGTTGTAACTCAGACACAGGTCAGATACTGGTCCGTCCAAAAGCGGTGGGTTGGTAATGGGCATGACGATAAGATGACTCCCATTCGTATGAACTATTCGTTTGTAGACGGATGTGCCCGATAAAATCGCTAGGGTTGCTGAGCTGTTTTTCAAGGTTCCATGATCTCATTTCTTCCCAGAAGTTGACTTTAAGGGAGTTTCGACTAAGAAATTATTCGGCAACATAGTTACGGTCCTCATGAACAGCCTAACTCCATTCAAATTCTAGGTGATGATATTTTCCGATAAGATTCTATAGTTCACACCTTGTTTTGTTATTGATGTTCCTCCCACTTAGGCATCACGATGCCAAAATGTAACCATTCGTTCTACTTACTCCATTGTTTATCTATATCCAGGTCGAGAGGAGAATTAGAAATGAATGAGTTCCTATTCTTTCTTACCGGTGGTGTTGGCTTGGAGAATAAGCTGGCCAATCCGGCTAGCAACTGGTTATCAGACAAGAGTTGGGATGAGATTTGTCGTCTTAGTTCGCTGAAGAGTTTCAAAGAATTCCGTGAACACTTCGAGACCCATTTGACGGAGTGGAAGCGTTACTATGACAGCAAAGATCCACACGAGACTCCATTACCGCCACCATGGGACAAGGTCGACGTCTTCCGCGCGTTAATCGTTCTACGGTGCATTCGCCCAGATAAGGTGAGCTAGTCGGATTTCTGTGCCAGCGAACGCACAACTAAGAAATGTGCTTCTCTTGTTTCAGGTTGAACATGTAGTTTTTGAAAATAGCCTCTGCGCTTGGCGTAAAAAAATTTATGTTCACCTTCCCAATACATCAGAACTTGAGGTTCAAAACCTGGATAAACCGCCTGATAAAACAGCTGGGTTGTTATCAAGCTTCCCACAGGATACGGGGGATGGGAATCAAGTTCAGATCGCGAATTCTTCTTGACATCTTTCTCTCTAGCTATTGTCTCAGCACTGAATAATATGAGTGTGCAAATAACAGCGCGCAGATATGAGTTTGTCCCACAATAGAACACAAAAGAAGCGGCAAACTAATATATGATTCCTATGGAAACCTAAAATTTATATATGTTCATCCACACTTGAAAGACCACTTATACGGGGCGTAAAGTTAGCCTTCATTTATGGATTTTCTCCAAATGAGACGAACCTATTTTGCGACTTGAGCATTTACGTTGCTTTGTTTCCTAGAAGAACCAGCCACTTATTTAGCTAAACTGAATAATTACAGTGTCAGTTGGATCCACACATTAATTTCAGGATGGAGCTAAAGTTCACTTTGGGTGCACTGCCCTTCCTACCCCACATGACACACAAGAGTGGTATGAAATTATAAACTACTGTTTGCCAGAAACCAATAGACACCGGTGCGGCAAAATTGTCAGCACATCTGAAGGCAGAGCGCACTGGCATAGTGTCAGCAATGTTCAGTCGAACAAGGGTGCTGCGGATAGTGGAGGTCGATCGAACAGCAGCACAAACTGATATTTAAAAAAGAGACTTCAGGACAGCGGATACTTATTTGGTCTAATTAAGCGACAGCTAAGACCGTTATTGGCCGCAACACAGACCCAACAACAAGTGGGTCGGAACAGCAGTCATCCCATACAAAAAGGGAAGTCTGAATTCACTAGAAGGGTGCTGAATAAGGATAACGTCGGAGTAGTATTCCAGAAGAGGAGGACTTTACGCTCAGTATTGGGGCATTTGAAGGATGACCTCCCACCTGGTGGAACTAGGGACTGTGTGCACCAAATAAAATGTGACGATTGCACAAATGTCTAAATAGATCAAACAGCCAGGGAGTTGCACACCGGAATCGGTGAGCACATGCGGTGCACAAGCAACATGCGACAGTTAAAGACTCCGCAACTGCAGGGCATACACTAAACAATGGACTTGGAAAACGTAAAATTTCTAGGAAGATGACCAAGATTTACACCACAGGGTCTGGTGTCCGAGGTGGTGGAAATCGCCAAGCACTCCAGGGAATATTCCATTAGAGTACTCTAGACCGGAGGTGCAAGTCCCCAAATCCGGATGACGATAATTCTCCCCAAGCTATCGGTTTAGGTGTCGATCATTCACACTAATCGACAAACGAGGACTTCCGACTGACTGACTTTCAGCACTGATCAAGTCGGTTGTGCAAAATCTTACTGGTTAGTTCTCTTTCTTCCTTAAAACTCACTTATCCTGATATGGCTTTTGTATCGGGAGCGAAACGTTGTTCAGCAATGAATCCATTTGCCCAACCGAACAGAAAACCGGTGGCCAACGAATTACCTTTACCACGAGATGTGTAATTAACAAACACCCAAACTTCTGATGGTGTAACTGGTAATGCCAACATATTTGTTTTTTGATACCAGTCTAAAGGTGAGTCCATTGATGTTGATATCTCTGTTTGTCAAACCTTTACTTGTAAAAGACAAGCGAGATTAATTTGATTCACACCTCTACCGTTTACCTATAAGTGTACGGACGCATTGCTCCCACTGTGACCGTGTTACCTTTTTAATCCGACTGTGAGTTTTAACCATCCTGCAACTTCTAAGTGGAGGCCTTCCATGAAGTAATGAGACGAGTACCGGAAACGTGTCACTGTTTTCGCACCGAGATGGCTCTTCCAGCTGCAAACTTAATATTCCTGGAATTGCGATCAACACTGTAATACGGTAATTTACACCTCTTTAGTAGCTGGTACTGACGACTTATAAAACTGAGTTATTTGGACAGTAACCGGGCTAGCAATTTAGCGTTCTACTAACCAAAAGCAATTTCGCCCGTTCTAAAGCATTTTTTGGAAATTTGTTCATAGGTCGTTCCCGGTGTGCTTAATTACGTTCGCGAAAAGTTGGGACGCAAGTTCATTGAGCCTCCTCCGTTCGACTTGGCGCGTACGTATCAGGATTCGAGCTGTACGACTCCGTTGCTCTTCATTTTGTCACCTGGTGCAGATCCGACTATGGCTTTGCTCAAATTCGCTACAGACAAGGGCTTCGGTGGTGCCCGTTTCCAGTCCATCAGCCTTGGGCAAGGTCAAGGACCGATTGCAGCCAACATGATTGCTCAGGGAAAAGCAGATGGTTCGTGGGTGCTCTTGCAAAACTGCCATCTAGCTGTGAGTTGGATGCCTGCTTTGGAGAAGATTTGCGAAGATCTTACAATTGAGAATACGAACGGGACGTTCCGACTCTGGTTGACAAGTTACCCCTCGCCAAAGGTTAGTTAACAAGCGACCTGAGTAGCAGTAGACTTGCTAATGTGAATCCTACGAAAACTGTGTCTAAGTTCATTTCTAGTATTTTGGTATTTTTCCAAATATCCACACCATTTTTATTTCTCCTACAGTTTCCGGTCACGGTGCTACAAAATGGAGTGAAGATGACCAATGAACCACCCACAGGACTCAGACAAAACTTACTCCAGTCCTATCTGAATGATCCAATATCTGACCCGGAATTTTTCGGAGGTTGCGCTGGCAAACAGGAAGTGAGTATACTTGCTGTTTCTGCATCTGTAATCACCGAATGAACACTTCTGGCTGGTTCTGTCAGCTCACTCATAAAATGCCACCCCACAGAACCGATTCCGCGTCAACCCTGATAATTCTGCCTCTGAAAAAGAAAATACGATTTTATCAGAGTGCGTAGTCGACCACAGTATCAACATGTCGCCTGATTGGATAGTTTCAGCTGAACCATAATTGCAGTGGAATCGATTTTTATATGGCTCACTTTCCGCTTTTACCTTTGTTGGACAGAGATTTACGACAAGACATAGCAGAGGAGCACGAGCTGTATTAGTATGAAACTTGATTCGGACCTACACGGGTTTGTCTACAAGCGACTAGTGTGTTCGTTTTCAGCTAAATCAAAACAAAGCTCTGAGATTTATGGTCGCATCATTTTGAAAGTATTGATATTATATTTGTTAGTATGACATGCTGAATGAATGCTTAGTTGAGACGATTGGTCGCCAAGGTGGCTGAGCACGATACGATACGATACATCAGACTGTTGGCTGGGTTGTTAGTTAGCTGATGCTCCGGTAAAATGAACACAAAGAGGGTCAATGCACTTTTCAGATCTGATCCTCAGTCTTTTCGAAGCACAAATGAGAAAATGAGGGTGTTGGAACTCTTGATCGGGTGCAAACCAAGTCTTATGGAAGGCGGAAAGACAAACGACGGCTTCGGGTTTGGATGTTGACGGCTACCCCGTTACTTTTTGTTACTTCATGAAGGGAAAGGATATACAATCATTGTTTCTAATCCGTAACCGCTGCTGAAAGTGGACATGGCCCGAAAGAGATTAGGCCAAGAAGTGACCACGTGATAATACACTTATGGGTTTCTGTGAAGCAGTCAATTTTTAGCCTGTGTCATCAACTGCAGAATATCGCACGTCAAAAATGTCACTTCTAATCTCCTTGTCATTGCTTTTCCTCCATCTACCCACAGACCTTCGAGAAACTGCTTTATGGATTGTGTTTCTTCCATGCTCTTGTGCAAGAACGACGTAAATTCGGTCCTCTTGGCTGGAACATACCATACGGTTTCAACGAATCCGATTTGCGTATATCTGTACGACAGCTGCAAATGTTTGTCAACGAATACGATAAGGTGAGTAAGACTCGTCGCTGATATGTTCTCGTGACAGATCTAGTGATCGTGGTCATAGCAGTCCTAACCACACTTGAGTTTACTTAGGTGAAGGGTTACTGTTGAGTGCAGCAGTGACGATGAGTTGAGATGCCTTATGTTCCTATGGAGAAGTCCGAGTGTCTAGGCCTGAATGCATATGTACCTCTGAAGAAAAGCCACCAACTATGATTGGTCCCTGGACTCGCGTTCCATTGGTGAAGCTCTCCGTAGAATAGAACACCTCCCCAAAATATCTAGCCACACTCTACACACGAAGAAAATTACTGGTGCAACGTCAAATCTACTCCAATTACCGGACGCACCCGCTGAAATATTGCCATTTTCTTGGGATCCAGAATCCAGAACAAGTGGGAACAATTTCGACACATGGATAGACCGTACTGAGCACATGTTACTCCTGCAACCTTAAAGCCATTGTCTTTCTCCTACCTTGATAGAAGTGTTCTTCAAAAACCAGAAGGCTAAGCTACATAAAGCGTCACAAGTGCAGTCTGACATTTACTCCAACCGTATAGTTGTGTTGTTTGAAATAACATGAGCAAGCCAACCCATTCCACGTTAATCCTACACATTCACCCAGAAATTTCTTCCAAGGCAACGAAGTGGCTAGGTTAGCGATCTGTTCTGCAGACTTGGTGCACTGGTATATAAATTGGCCCTTGCGTAAATTCAGACTTTTGCTTAGCGATACAAACGGAGATCACGTCTTTCGAGTGCCCGTTTATGTCCCATCTTGCCGTTTTCCGCACCAATTAACCTGTGTCGCGATATTTTTCACGAATGTCGCACTGAATTTCGCCACGACGCAATGAGTCAGTTGCTTTCAGTGCCTAGCAAGTGTACCGGGGTTGGAGATATCCCCACCGCCAGCCCCACCCCAATCTCTGTCACATTCGATTTGCATGATAGGGATGCCCCGTTTATGCCTGCCCAGTTCGTGTACGAGAGGGGCTATTCAGCTAACACGCTGACAAGGAAGCCCGAAAATACAATTCACATAGCTTGTTTACGTCATATCGTTTGGCAGCCAGGTCTTATCAACCACAATACACGTCACACAAGTAAAGATTTAGGCCAGGTCTTTGTTCACAAAATGGCCTTATCCACGTGAATCAGTCGCATCTTGTGTACCTTTCAGTTAGAATTTGAATTTTGAATATATAACACCGATCTGTACGTTTGTTCATTCGCTGGATAAGTGATCCCCATTGCGGTTGAAAAGACCTTTGGAAATGGTACCAACGCACACAAACTGTCTTCTTTATTACCGCTGTCCAGGACTGAGCCAGAGAACAGATAATGCACTGCCATGCTCTCTAGGTATGAGTGATTTCTACCCGCGAATAATAGCAAGTACCATACTACAGTCTATTCAAATAAACTGACATTTTGTTTGGATTCGGGGCACAGCATGTCAGCGAGTAACAGTAGAGAACGGGAACATTGTAATAAATACCATGACGTATGCGCATGCCGAATGCGGATCAACTGCAGTTAATGTTTGGACCAATGAGCTGACGCTACTGGCTTTTTGCAATGCTTCGGGATGACTTCATGTGAGTACTGTGCCTATAGTGACGATAAGTTCGGGTAACGGAGCTCCATTGAGTGATGTCTTGAAAACGGAATACCGAAATTTGAACGGTAGCAGAAAAAATAAAAAAGGAAGCTACATTGGCTTTTCGTGAGCTATTCTTCACAGGGAGCCGGAAACCAATGTATGATTAGAATGCCCGAAGTCGGATAGCGGGAGATTTCGCCGCACTTAGAGAACAACCCGGAGGAATATTGTGCATCGTAAGATACTCTGGTCGAGCACAAAGAGCACGCTGGTGAATTTTCTGTTGCTAAGTGGATTTTCGACTACTGGAAATCATGCTATCAACAATCAAAGGGAAATTCGTCTAACTGGTGTACTGACTAACCTCATGGAAGTACCATCGAAGAACTTCATTTCGTTGTGGAAATAATATCTCCCAAATCCTCCATCTAAATCGTGTGGCTACTCAATTTACCTTAGTCTATTCTAGGAGCTGGGAGATTTGCCTTTTTGCGAATTTTGCGGCAAAAAGGATAGTTCACTGGTATGATACTCGATATAGGAGTTTGCATAATCTTAGTGATGTATGTGTTGGAAATGCAGTGACATTCTGTCAGCACAAAGGCCTACGTCTACAGGAACTAGCTATCATTCCTTATAAAGCTGATTGGATGACCTTCTTGTACACATATACGATGCTACGTTTTCTTGAAGTTTCCTTGAGCTACCACTGCAGATGCACCGCTTCAATTATCATGACTGAAGTCATCCAGTGGACCTGATTCCGGCCAGGCAAATGGCTCCCTCCTGTTGATCTATCAATTTTCTAATGTTCCTTTCTATATGTATATACTTTGAATCGAACGTGGTGGAACACCGTCTTCCTGAAACCAAACAGCATTGGTGCACCCTTTTCAGCTAACACTGCAAGCCACTTGGTGTTGCACTAGTGTGTAAAGGCCACTAGGAATATCCACAAGACACGAACAACAGTACCCACAGGTCACGTTATTCTGAAATAAAAAAGGACCACTAATGTTGGTGCCGGTCTACCTGCTCAGATAATGATCAACTTGGCCTTGTGTTTAACGTGAGAAAACATGCAACGACGTGGTTTGTATAAGGCCCGCAACCCAGCTGTGTAAACCTTACTGCTCAGATGTAAACTGGCCTCGCAGGAAAATCCTGCGGAGGACCAGGGACTCCGAGGGTGTGAAATGCGTCACTGTGGTCCAAAAACCAGTGTAGGAATTCTTTCAGCTTTACGGATCGCCCCACTGCAGTTGTTGCAGATTAGCAAACCTTCATATTCGGCGTTTCTGCACGATCTTGAAGAGAATTTTTTCCTGTGCTCGTCAAACCTGCCAGTGCATCGATATTTGTCACAATTTGCAAAACGTGCCTTTTCTTCACTGGCCGCACTCAGCCAGCAACTGTATTGAACTAGCGCACAACCTCTACTTTTGCAATCGCGTCACCCATACTGCTTCGCCATCTGTACCAGCGGTCGCCCAGTGCTCGACGCTGCCGCCGGCGCTTCTTTCCTTTTCAGTGAAATCAGTTCCAGCTACGCCTGGGATTGAGTCGGTTCTGTTTTGTGACAGATGGACCATGTCACCTTCGTCTCGTCCGCACAGTTCGCACGTCTACAGCATAATTTTCCACTGGCGTTTGTCAAATTAACGTGAAAAAAAACTGTAAAGCAAGAGGATATGAGCTTTTGATGTTCGAAGTGGTGTTCACAGATGTCTCTGAAGATAAGAATTTTATTAGTGTAGACAATTACTAGACAGCATCTGCCTTCATTCGGTCTGATGCAAAGGTTTCGTTTTGAGATACGGTAATCAAGTGGAAGGACACCGAGTACTCTTCCTATGACGTCTGTGAGACTATTCGGAGGTCATTTTTGAGCCTAGTTCTACCACCTCTCTTTGGAATAGGCATCAAGATTTCCAGTTGCAACTCATTCACACATTTCTCTTCCTCATATATCTTATAGAACACCTCATGAATCAGGCCGGTGATTGGTGTTGTAAACTCTCTATAGATCACCTGTACGATGCACTATTTACCAAAACTTCACTTCAGCACCCAGATGATCCTTGCTATTTCTCTTTTTATGGTAACCTTCAGGAATTCTTGTGGGGTAGTGCAGTTGCGATTCGTCTCCAGAGCCGCCCACCCTCAACTGTGCGTAGGCGTTTTAACACAATGATTACCCCCTTATTTGCATGTTTCGAAGTCATATTTGCGAGCTACTAGTCTTCTATACACTAATACGCGTTGTTATTACAGTCGTTCTCTGCCTGTTTGTCGGTCTCATCAGTGAAATATTGAAGAGCAACTTCAAGCCGCAGTAGCAGAACAGAACTCGATCGCACCTCGTACGTAATTTCGTGAGGAAAGCTTGGACGTTTATTTACCTTACTGTGGTAAAATGAGTCAGTTGCAGCTCCCCATGTTTGACGGTGGAACTGATAGGTTAAAAGTTCAAAAGAAGTCCTGATTTGAAAATTCCGATTCTCATTCTTTCGGGATAGATTGAAACCTGAAGAGAACATATGCGGACCACAGAAACAGTTCACGCTGAAAACCTAGTTTCAATTTGTGCCTGAATTTACGGTGGTAATCAGTAGGCAGGTAGCAACAATTTGACATGGCTTTTTCTGGTCACTGTCTTTGCTGTTCTGGTCTCTGATACAGCTGATTCTTTCGTATTCTTTTCAGGTACCGTATGATGCAATTCAATACATGACAGGCGAGTGCAACTACGGTGGTCGAGTAACGGATGAACGGGATAGACGGTGTTTGATGACGATTCTTTGTGATTTTCTATGCCCAGCTATTGTATCTGATCCAAGGTACAAGTTCTCGGCCAGTGGACTCTATTTCGCTCCCAATAAAATGGAGTACACAGATTATTTGGAGTTCATCAAGGTACGTGACTAAAGGTCCTGATATACTGTTACCGTGAGAATAGCTGATGTGACAAGAGAAACTGAGCAACTGAATGGTTCCCTCGGTTTATTCAATGCATCTACGTCACTTGATTCGCCGAAAACGGGATCTATCTATCTGTCTAACCTAGAACGATCTTCTTATGATTAGCATTCGACGGATGCCCGCTGCCATGCCTTTTTGTTGAATATAGTAGACCATTTCTTTCAAACTAGGTGAGGATGACGGCCGATACCCAAAGACCCTAGTCAGAGTCTAAGCCTTCAGGCCCGTACCAGTTTCTGGTCGAATATCGAGCTTTCTGTTCTACGTATAAGGTCAATGAAAACGCTGGACATCCTACTACGGGTTCCGCCCCGCCTGAAGCTCATCCAATAGGCCTAGTTCCCGAATTCCCGCTGAGCTGTTTGCCTCCCACCCACATGTAGGAGAAGCCCTAACCCTACTAGGGCTGCAGTAGCGCCAGAGCTGACTTTCAAAGGAAGATAAATTTGCAAACACGCATGGATCCATTGGGGTTTTATTAACCACAAGCCACAGTTTTTGACAAATTCTTGATAAAATCGTGCCCGAATGCACTTTATCGTGTCGCGCTAAGTTCGCATCAGAAGTGTTTCATCTTTTTTCGCCGTTGTCACCATACAGTTTTGTTCAATAGATACACCTGTATTCTACCCGTGATCAAATAAATTGTAGGCAAAAGTTGGTACACAACGGCCACGATGAACAAGACATGGTATGTGTCCTCATATTTCTTGTGCTTTTCCACACCGCGTTGCGGCGAACTGGTTTCACGACAGAAGTCATTTACCGGCAACAGTAGAGAAAATTTGCTGGTATTTCATCTCATGGCATTAGTTTGTACAGATGTCTGCATATTTACTCGTTGTCAAATACGAGGGCAGTGGTCACCGTGGAGTGAACCTTTCCCGGTCGTTCTGCCGTTCAATTATTTTTGCAAGAAGCCAATCAATTGGACAGGCATTTATTTATGCAAACATTCTAGCTATGACACGCGACCTTTTATGTGGCGTCTGGATGTGCCACAGTGGCATAATTCATGATTCAACGTTCGTTGCATTCAGTCCCTTGATCGAGCGGAGAAGTTAGCTTGATTTCTGTGCATATCTCCGGTTCCTGCGCCTAACTGATGAGCCCAAAGAGGGGCGAAACCGGTAGTGGGCTATCGAAGAGTTTTCAGCAACCTTATGTGTAGTGCGTTCTGTCAAGAAAATAGTTGCCGTTTGGGAAAAAGTTAGGCTGTCTAAACAAACCAGTGTGAATTTCACAGCTTTGAAAATAAAAACTCGTTGACATGACTACCTTACTACAAACATCTGAATTAGTATTTATCCGCATAAAACTAATCGTACTTGAAGCCACATTAATCTCATTCATTAGATTCTAATTAGGCATGATCAGCGAAACAGTGGACCACAGTTCTGACTTCACAGGAGCCCATGAGGTTCGAGCCGTGTTCTGACTACCTAAACATTCGGTAAGTGGTTGCCATGGTTGTCTCATATGAATGCTAGAATCGTACTTTGACTATATTCACTCATAATTTTGCTGTTAAATTTGGTGGCTAGACGTAGCTACCCATGTAATGCATCAGGTAGAGTATGAACCAGGGGTCTACAATTCCTACCTACCTTTATTGTAACTCATGCGTTATGCTCCCTGAGGTTTTCCTACACTCGCGATTATGAGAATAAGTGGGGTAAGTAGAGAGCACAGATAAAGACGTAACATTCCCCTTAGAGCCTAACAGTTTGTCAGCCATTGTTCTTGAAACCATGACACTGAAGTAACACCATCAATAAACGTGTGTTTCAGAGTCTACCAGCCACCCAGAACCCTGAAGTGTTTGGTATGCACGAAAATGTGGACATTACACGCGAACTGAGTGAAACTCGAATGCTTACCGACTCTATCCTACTGACTGTTGGTCAGAGCACAACAGGCACTGTTGGGTTTTCTGATGCCGAGTTGGATGAAATTGCTTCAGACATCTTGGGTAAGATCCCAGACGCGTTCAACTTGGAAGACGCCATTAAAAAGTACCCGATCAAGTACGAGGAGAGTATGAACACGGTGCTGGTGCAAGAGATGGAGCGGTTCAACAAGTATGTCACCTCCCCCTGTCATCCGTCCACTAAGAGACGCCTATTTTTTTTGTCATAACATTACCATGACGTTTATTGCATGGTGAGTTTCTTGTTTGCATAGGGGGATTGAAATAGTATTAGTTGCAGGTGTTTGTGGGATTTGTAGAATTCGCGTTTGAGCAGTCCTTCTCCTGTCCTTGCGCAATTATTCTGTTGAGTCCACACAAAAGAGAGAAAATACTGAACGAATTCCACAGATCCCGTAACCACTTACAACTAACCACAAATTGTCCAACAGTTTCAAGCGTTCGTGACGCTATCTGACTGGGCTGTCCTGACAGTTGGCTCAATCAATCGGCACAACCAGAACAGTTACTTCGTCGTCGTTCGAGGCTTTGGGCAAGCCAATCGCATTGCTCAAACGTTAGCAAGTTAGCCTGTTCGGACAAGATAGTTATGTTGTTTCCAGCGCGTGCCGGTGGAATGGTTGTAACACGCTCACTTCCTATGTCACGTCTCCGGATTTCAAACCCGGCATGGCCAAAGATATACGTTGCTAATGTGCTCTAATTAGAGCAAAACTCGAGTCCAGTGCTTCCGCCTCTGGACTCACTAGAATAGTTGCTCCAGGACAGGATGGGTACTGCTCAAAAGAGAGTAATGTGAACGCAAAAATAATATTGGCCTCCGATACAGTTGTATGTTAGCTGAATATCTGTCAGGTATTGTTAGCTTGTGTGGATGAGTTGAACTTAGACTGATTGAATAGCAAACACGATCATACTTTTTCCATATACTTCAGTCTAACCAGAGTTATCAAGAACACACTGACAGACTTGAAGAAAGCTATCAAAGGTTTGGTGATCATGTCGGAGATGTTGGAATCCTTGGCTGCCGCTCTCAGTGTGAACAAATTACCGGACGTCTGGGCAGGAAAATCCTATCCAAGCTTGAAGCCTTTGGGGTCTTATATAAACGATTTAATCGAACGCTTGGACTTCTTTCGGGTAGGTCAGCTGCTGTTGCAAACTTACAAACTTGTTAAGTAAACCAACGTGAAGAGCAACCAAGAAATTCACTTGTTGACCAGTGAGAGTAATTTTCCGCTAGACAGTAAAATGATCGCCTCTAGGGTAGGCTGTTACTCTAGGGGGTGTCGGTCGCCATGACAGAGGTACTCCGTTCACCACTCGTCTGTCTTCATAATGGTGTCATCTTAAAAAAAATGCTTTCTCCCAAGTCAGCTGTTTTATCGCCACTTTTTGAGAAAACAGTCACCAAGTGTTTACAGTTCCATTTTCAAATCCTTTGATAAGGCTTCCAAACGGTATCCATCGTCGGCGAAATACACTCATTTGCAAACAAATTTGGTTTTGTGAGAGACTCACCTGGAACCCAACTGAATCTCTCGTTTGTTATGTTTCCAGGCAACTGAATGTGCCTGGAATGTGCCTGAATGCCTGGAAACATCACAAACGAGAGATTAAGCTGGGTTCCAGGTGAGCCTCTCGCAAAACCAAATTTTTTTGCAAATGAGTGTATTTCGCTAATTTCGTGCAATGTGGTTTCAAGTAGAACATAAGGTTGACGGAAACTAGGGGTCTGCGCCTACCTGATGAGCCCCAAGAAGGGCGAAACCGGTCGTGGGCTGCCGAAGAATTTTCAGCAACCTTATGAGTAGTGCATTACGTATATACAGGTATATATCATCCTTAATCCACGCCAAGTCAATATATCACCCGTCAGTGTGAATGCTCTCGGCTTGATGCTGAGTTTCCTCTCCCCTTAGAGGTCACGTTATTCTCATTAATGACACCTCCGCTCTCCTTCTTAAAACTGTCTCTAAGCCATTACAAATAAACAAACATTCAGAACTACCACTTGCTGGGCTGGTCGGGAGTGTACGTCCAACTGGAAACAGAATGAAAAATGCTGTATATACGGACCCTGATCTCCACCAGAGGAGGCTTTGTTCGCTTAAACGTCTGTATAATTAAGAGGAGCACTTTTTTTTTTTGGGGGGGGGGAGGGGGGCACGGCATAATGGCTGGGGCGTGTATTGTGCCCGAGAGTATAATTATCCAGCGTACTGCAGCAAGCAATGGACCTAGCAAATAGCGAACTTTTTAGTGCATTTTGACCTGTTGTATCAGCAGAACCAGTCAATTTGGGAGCACGGTACAACAGACATTTCTTGTACTCTAATTTCGATAGTATCCAATGGTTGTAGACAAGATAGTGCATTTCACGGCAAAAAAAGACTGCGTTGCTGAATGAACCAATGAAATTAGGTGTGCACTTGGTTCATCCATTAGAAGCATAACTATACTCTACTTTGATATTGTCTGATTATTGAGATGCTTTAGACAGCCAGTGTAAGTATCACCGGTTGTCCAATTTTTCTATTAACTGTGTGTTCAGTTCTCAGACTGGCAAAATTTCGTTTTTCAAAAACATCTGGGATTGTTAGTTTTCCGGTCACCAACGTCACCAACTTCTCACCTTCGCGCCACAAGCAAACAAACTATCAATCTTTCTCGGCTACACTAAGCGCTACTGCATTCTGGAGTACAATGAGAGACAAGCTGGTCTCATTGCAATTGGATAAATCCTTGGAAGAGTATTTTTTGCATTTTTGTGGAGTACGTTGAAACCAGTTGTTCGGTGAAGATGCTGGGGTCTCAGACGTTTCACTAGCTAGGGAATGGGGCTATGGAAACTGAATCAATGGACCCCGATACTGACCATTCATCCAGGTCAACCTAAGCTTCATGTTTTCCCTTTCTACCATGTTCTAGGTCTGATATCACTAGTAAAGCCCCACAGAGACTGAAGACAGATATTTCACATTTTTCTTCATTTGGCACATTACATTGAGATAGCCCTTTTTTAAATCAGCGAAATATATTAATGTTGGTCGGATTTTTCTAGGCCTTTGGTTGGCTATTTCCGTCAACCAGTTAAGTATTCTTCGAAGTTTGCAAACTACATTTGAGTATTTCTGGGTAGCCTAAACGATACACCTAAGTGTACTGAAGTATGTTGCGGTTCAACGAATAATTCCCACCGGAACTACAATCGATAAGGCCGCTTGACTCATGCAAGCGCTTGCAGTTTACTTCCTGCCGGTGAAATAGGGAGAGCTGGTTTTCAAGAAATACACTCATTTGCAAATCAATTTGGTTTTGCGAGAGACTCACCTGGAACCCAGCTGAATCTTTCGTTTGTGGTGTTTCCAGGGCGGGCTGGTGTTTCGTTTTCGCGCCCTCACCGCACACGAAGAACACCGACGTCTATTGACCACTCGGTCTACGGGCTTGGGTAGCTTTCGCCTGTCCGTGCGCGTTCACCACCAAACTAGTGTCGCTTTTTGAAACACGACTGGTCTGTCTATCCCACATCTAAAGAGTTCGGGTGCACCGTGCACCCCCTGATAGCTGACTCAGTTATACGGGTATGCTGTCGCATCTGAAGGACAGGTTCATGATCGACTCGTGTCTGCACATCCACGAGCTTCATCTATTGTTCTTCGCGCGGTGATGCGTGCGCCAAACTCATGCGCGTACGCGAGCACATTCGTGCGAAAGTGCGACATACGGATCTGCTGATTGGAAAACTGAGCGAAGTGCTCGGGCTCTGAAGGTGCGGTGGGACCTGCTCTAAATACACATGGCAAGCGCGCCTGGAATGAGGACCCCAGCCAATCAAATGGCCGGTGTTTCTGTCGCCCCAATCAAATTGTTAGGTTTTTACGGGACGAAAAAATTTGACAGGCTGTCCACTGGCTAGGTGAGCTTCAAAGTCAATGGCTGCTGCTCTGGCGCATGGCAATTTAACGGCATTTCAACTTAGTGATTGCTTGCCGAGGAGCTGCGCCACACTATACATTTTCTCCTTATTAAGGTTGGTCATGTCGGAGCAGACGAACTAGGATTCGCGCCGCTTTGGGTAGGAGCTTTCGCAGACCCGTCTTTGCAGCTGGTGAATTTAATTCACAGCTTAGAAACCTTCCTATAGTTGACTGTTAATCTAGTCAGTGATGATATTCCTGGATAGTCAAATGAGATAATCCGACCCTTTATCAGTCCTCACGGATGATTTGGTAAGTGCCAACCCATAAGCTTGAAATTTTGGACCGGGTATTCAAGTGCTTTTTTGGTTAGATCTGAGCCACGTATTTACTCACACCGGGTCACAGAAAGCAAGCATGTTTTGTACTTAAAATGATAATTTTCCTCTCAATTAGTTACAAGAAGGATAAAAGTTAATGCTGATTCATCTATATTCCTCTGTGCTCATAGTTTTAAACAGATTGTGTGGATTGGGAACTGCACTCGAATATGCTCCTTACGTCTTTACAGCCCTTACCTATTTTTCTGTTAGAGGAATATTTGCGTCCCACATCCCGTTTGCTGTGATTTCTTGTCGCCCCCACTTTTCATTATTCGGTTACCTTTTCTTAACAGCGTTGGTATCAAGAGGACAAACCACCAACCTACTGGATATCAGGTTTCTTCTTCACCCAGGCGTTTCTCACTGGGGTATTACAAAACTACGCTCGTAGAAATACTATTCCAATCGACTTGTTGGCTTTCGACTTCGCAGTGAGTAACCAGTTGTATGCGTTATGCTGTCTACATGTTCAAATTGCTGAAACTGTTACTAGAGGCGGTTAGTTGAGAAGATATTGCTGAAAATATGAACTCCGGTTGCATTGGTTTGTTTTCCTGACTTGTCGATTAACATTGCCCGGGTACTGCGCTCGAGGAAGATATTCTAATTCAATATTACCTGTTGTTTATCTTGTTACAAAAGCTGAGTGGTGTTCCCTATCACTAAGATTGAACCAGACTGTGTTTCAGTGGGTACGATATTCGAGATATCGCAAGCAAGATATTGTGAGCAAATTCATACTACTTTTGTCACAATACTTGATTAGAGAGAGGTAATAATTCATCTTCGCTGGCTGTTAATTTTGGCTCCTCAGCATTCAAATTCTGGTCTGTTTGCCCATTAGTGTGGCTTGATTTGTGTGTCTACAATGTTTGTACGTTTGTGGCGCTTATTTGCTTGAAACGGGTTTCGCCCATCGGGCTAACATCTTTTACAGATGTTAGTGGCCGTTAAAACCGTATGTTCGTCTTTCCTGTGCGTACAGAAGTGGTTTTATCAAGCGTCGGAGTCGGAAGTCAGATGGGAAATTGCTTTGGTGAATGCAGACACCAAATCTAGGGTGGTATTCGAGATGCAGACGAATGCAGTAACCCCCCATAAGGAAATTCCATAAGAGGAAATATCCTGAGTGGGAAGACAGTTTGGATGGCAGTAGATTTTGAACTGCAGTTCTCCACAAGCACACAAGCCCCTCAGAACCAAAGAGACGATACATCCTGTTTCTCTAACGGCTTGTTATCTTCCTCAAGAAGAAACACCGCAATGAAAATGTCATTTGTCACTGAACCAGGTCCCTAGCTGACCACCTGGCTAAACAGTTGGTGACGTCATTGGAAATGTCGATACCATGATTTTCTTTCCTGAGCTTAACCTTGCTGGGGTCTTGATTGGACCAGAATACACACAGATAAAGATACGTTGAAGTAAGTTACAAATGCCAGCGTGATACAAAAAATTTCGTTTGAATGGGTTACATTATACATTATATGTATTCGCTTCATATATAAGTGATTGCTGTTCAAATCTAAAACCGTAACTTCAGACGAGACGAGATTTCGTACCGCACACCCACAAATGCTTCCTAAGGCATGCATTAAAAACTTTAAATATATTCCCCTGGTGAGGAAAATGAGTGAGACGGTTTTTAACAGTGAATTCTCTCCCTTGCTGAGCATCCACCATGGCAATATCCGAAGGTCCTCCCTCGAGGAAAGAGGATCAGTATAGTATGTGGCGCGATTCTGAAGCTCTCGTCTTGATCCTCTTGTGCACTGAATCCATACTACTGAAATAATTAACTAGCCTTGCTAAGAAACTTATCGTTTATGGCATGCTCCTTCAGGAGAAATGAATGGTAAACACTACTGTATACACAGACGGTCACCCATACCTGCTATGAATGCATGTGGTTTACGAATTTTCCCTCTGTTATTTACAGTCTGAATTTGCTTCAGAAAAGTGCCTGAGGGTTGTGTTCTCTTCTATAGGTTCTACCGACACATCATGAAGATACGCCTCCAGACGAAGGTGCTTATGTCCACGGGTTGTTCCTTGATGGTTGCCGATGGGATTATGATGCGTAAGTTGTTGTAGGCTTTGTCTGGCATTGTCACGTCTGAATATTTCTGCTTTTCTGTCTTTGGTGAAACTTTGCCACTTTAAGCGGACTGGCTCCTGTGACTAAGATTTACAGACGTCCCGTCCTGTGGAAAGACGATTTCACATTGTTTTGCCAGTTGATTTTCCGTTACAGCTTATCTGTCTGACTCCGCTCTTTGTTCCAAACAGAATGGAGCTTGGTGAACAACAACCCAAGGTCCTAAACGAACCGATGCCCATATTGCAGCTCAAACCAATGCTTCGTGAAAAGTTGGAGACAGTTTCGGCCACCCTTAATCGGTACACGTGTCCCGTGTACAAAACGAGTGAACGACGTGGGGTTTTGTCCACGACCGGACATTCAACCAACTTCGTCCTAGCCGTGTTCCTCAAGACCAGCGTCAATCCGAGTCATTGGGTCAAACGGGGAGCCGCGTTACTGTGTCAGTTGGATGACTGAGGATTCTAGTCAGGGAACGCTTCTCCTCACTGTTTACAGTCCTAAAAAATAGACAGCCACGAACGCAAAAGATCAACCACTACTGCCAGAACCACTGGCGCAAAGGCGTGATATTTTTGCAGATTTGTTGCTTTGTGACAATGAACATGAGATATATTCAAGTACGAAGTGAATCATTTTAATATACATAGTGATGGGGAAATAAGACGATATGGTACACTTTCCATATTCGTCGTCGCAGATGTTGCATGCCAATGATTTGAATAAATACCAAGTCAGACTTTTCAAAACTTAGAAAAGCTGATGCGTTTCGAATTCCAGCTGAAAGTAATAAATTCTGAGGGTGTTGCATGTTGGTGACGGGCCTTACTAAAGGCCCCGGAAAACCTGACGCACGTTAGCAATGAAGTTTTTTTCATTGCATTCTTACTTTCCCGGAAAAGTGAAACAGTAATAGGATAAATTCTGTCTGAACAATTACGGTCTCCAGGTTGACAGTTGGTTGCAGTTGTAGATTTCTCATGTTCATTTATGTTGGCGTACTAGCGTAGCGCGGATAGAATGATCGGATTTTCAGTTTGCTTTTCGGGTGTTCTGACAAACATGAATTATGAATTCCAGTAGACTTGATCATCCAGGTCCTGTGTATGGAACATGGACATGGTGAACTGGATGTGCCAGATTTTCACACCAGAGAGGATTCTAAACGCATTCACTAATGGCGTTCTGCCAGGATGGCATGTACTTTTCCCAAGATGCAACGCAGAATCACCTGGTTGAAGTGCATAAATTATTGTCACCAAAGTGAATTTGATGAGACGATACTATATCTGCCTACTTCGCTCGCCTTATCACCGTATTTTGGTGGAGCTGTCTATCCGAAAACCGATTCACACGTGGTTTACGCCATGAGTACAGCAATTGTTTGCGATTGAACAGAATACTGGCAGCTCATGTTGCAATGACGACCGTTAGTTTGTTCACTTAGCTGGACAACTTGGTTGCAAACCTTTCATCACCAGTCGAGGCGGCATTAGCAGTGCGCTGTGAGTGGATGTGCGCTGAGGTTGAAAGTGCGTGGTGGTTGCGCGTGCATTGATTGAGATTGGGTCTACTCACCCAGGTCGACTTTGACCGGTCATTGGTAGCTTGGATGAACCCGCAAACCAGTCACTCCATTGAGGAAACCTCAAAGCCTTGTCCTTCAAGGCCGAAGGACAAGATCGACGGAGGCGAAAGCAACAATGTCGGGTAACGAATCAACTGCATGGACTGGAAGAAGTGCTACTGGACAGACTGGAAGTAAACTTTCTGCATGGACAAGTGATCCACTATCTCTTATTTCCAAGCATGAAGATCAGGAAGGATACAATTTTAATCTAGGCAGTGGCACGCAGAACTACAAGACACGAGAAGGAATTCCTAGAAGCATAATACTCAGGAAAAGATTCAGTCAGTTGGCAGACAGAAACTGACCCTGTCTGCGCATAGTTACGAGCGGAGGACAACAAACCATCTGGTAGCCCTGAGTCTCAAGGTTAATCAGATATCCACCAATCAGAAGACAGGTCAACCAACAAACCAACAGGAATGCTAACCCAAACAACCAAAGATCGGTTAAGGTTAGCCTGAGTGAGAAGAATTTATATCAACCCATGTACGCGCAACAACCATGCGCATCCAACCTAAACGCAGTTCCACCCACAACACACTGATGTCCATTGACAACTTACTACCAGTTTCAAACAGAGCATAAGAGTGATGGAAATTCTGGAACTACGCCTGCCTGATAAGCCTCAAGAAGGAGGGCACCGTTAATAAACTGTCGAAGAATCTTCGGCACCCTTATGTTATGTCAGGGAAACATACTGCACAAAAGTGATTTGTAAACGAATGTATTTCGTTGAAACTTCCTCGTAATTACAAGTTCGAAAAGTGTAGAAGACTGTTGCCGGAGGAGGCTTTGGTAGGCGTGGAAACAGAAGTTTAAAAGAAATGAGGGACAAAGAACTTGATTGATTGCTAGTACGTTCATCCTTAAAAGCTGATTTCAGAAGGATAGCTGTTAGAGTAACACCAGTTCCTTCCCCAGTTAGAATTGGTGTGGATTCGGTGCGCTGTATTCCAAATGACGAATCACTGTCGACATATTAGGTATAATTATATTAACTCTTAGATGCTCTCGTTCACTCTACCTGGACATCCTATTTCAATAACTAATAGCTTCTTTTGAGAATACAGTATTTGCGAACAAAGTGTGCCATACAATCTCGTCAAACTCAATTCCTTTTTCACCCTTCTATGAATTGTTCCAAAAAGAGGAAATATAAGGTGTTATTCATGTCCATGGCACAAACACAGCTTTTGATGCGTCTGAGTGCCACATTTTATAGGTGCGGGATGACCAGGAGCCGAGACACATGAAGCGACATTAGAAAGATGTTGAAATGAAGGTTGAGGAAAGACCGGCAAGATGAAGTGTTTGTACTTCAGCAGCAAATGATTCAAAATTCGAAAGTCGAAGTACTATAAAGCTGGATGTGCAATTCACACGAAAGCCGGCATTCCGACTGGCTAACTTACCCACAAGTCAGAAAGCGAGCGTCTTTCAATCCAGTTTAGTCAAAGTTAAAAGTGACTTAGACACATATTGCTTATGAAATAAGAGAACAGGGTTGGTAAAAACATGCGAAAAAATAATGTATAATTATTTTCAGGATATATTCCGGGAAATCTCACAAATCTCGGTTGGTACATGTACAGCCGAACCACTCATACGTGTATCAAGTGACAAAATTAAGCTAAAACTGAACAGTCTTCATAAATCCCAAGATACTCTTTCCCGATCTTTCCCACTTCACTCAACCTGTCTGTGTTACTTCTCTCATTGGGAGGATATCAAGAATTCGCAATTCCTGGTTCCGGATGCCTAAAAAAATAAGCCTAGCCACACACGCAACTGTGATGAAGTCTGCATCAGTGATAATGCTATTTCTAACGCTGTCTGTTGTGTGGCATATGTTTTACAGTTGTCTTCCTACTAACAGAGAGCAACTTCCCAAGGCTGGAAAAACAGAAATTGGCATAACCTAGTCATTTACACGCTGAGGGAAGGAAGCAGAAGAGGCACCGAGCGACGGACTTCGGACTCGAGCCGGCGTTCGCGTTTGTAGTCGCCCCAGCTCAGTGCATCATCCCACTAAACCAATCGGCCACGGTAGGAGGTTGGTTAATAGTTTAGTTGATCCGCTGCGCCTCTTTTTCTTTGAGTACTGGTGGTCACATCATTCCGCTTGCTTGCTCTTGCTACGCGATACTCTTTGAGTGGATCATTTGCTAAGTGAATCAACTTTCATAAGGTTGTGTATTGTCGTAGAATCCCACTATTTATTGCTGTAATGCCGCATACGTCCATCGCTGATGATCAGCTGCCAATGAAGTCATGTTCATATTATCCTCGTCTGAACAATGCCCCTCATGTCTTGGGGTAATTATTCTGGTAAGCCCACACCAAAGGGGAGAAGTGCTGAACTCGAGGTTCGCTCTTATTAGAGTTCATCAGCAATTCATATCTTTGACCGTGCCGGGGTCTGAACTCCGGACATCTGACATGCGAGGTGAACATGTTACGACCACTCTATCAACGCACGCTAGAGACACCTGAACTACCACGTCTGAACAGGCGAACTCCTTAACGCTTGAGCGATGTGACTGGTTTGCCCTCGAACAACGACATTCAAGACGACAGTCACCGGTAAATGTTGTATGCGCACGGTAAAGCTCGTCTGTATTGATGTTTTGAATAAGAGTGATATTTGAATTTATGCTTATCTTTTGTTCTACTTATCAACAGGCCATTGAGGGTCGATAGCGAGATGCTTGGTGGGTGAAAGAAGAAACTGAAACCTACGGATTAACATCTCAGGTTTGTCCAAAGATAAGCGAGATTCTTCAAAAGGAATCTATCGACTACTGGCTACCTGAAACACGCTGAAGGTGCTGATCTATCCTGATTTTGTGGGCGGTGACCTACAACGCAAATAACGTCGTTCACTAGTCATCTATCGTCCTGGCTTCAATCAGTGCTCACCTATATCTTCTAAGACTAGTCTGAGTGTGAAAGACAAACATGCTGACAAGGCTCACACTCGTGCGAGCACTACCAATCGTGCCAGCCGCAATTAAACCTTTCCGTATATCTCCCCCCAGCAAGAGGAAACAGCTCCAGGTATTTTAGCGTATCTTAGCTCGTCCATCGCGGCCTCATTTTTTCCGTTGTCTGGTGCCAACCTCCACCAAGACTTGTCTGTGAGCCGCAAACAAAAGTGCTGACGCTCTAAAAGTGTAAATAGACGGTCTAAGGTACAACGAGAATATCTGTCATCAGTCAATCGAAAACTTCCTGTCCCCTTTTCCTTCATGTTCTGGGTCTGATAGCACACAGCGGCCGAAAATAGATTCACTCATATTTTTATTTATTCGATAGGATACATCGTAATAACCCTCTTATAATTCAGTGGAAGGAATCAGTAACTTTTGGTCACCAGATTTCAATGTCGGCTATTTCCACCAACGACTTGGTCATTCTTCGAGGTTAGTAAGCTGCATTTGAAGATCTGTGAGGGAGATGAAAATGACACATCTAAATCTATCAGAATTATACTGCGGTCCAACCGATAATTCTTTCTGCAACTGCAGTCGATAAGGTTGTTTGACTCATGTTGCTTGCAAGCGCTTGCAGTCTCAAGGGAAATGTTCATTTCTGCCGGTGCCGTTTGCTGTGGTGGAAGTTTGCTGCCGCGTCCTGACTGAACGTTTGGGCCACTGAACTTGCATCGGTTGTGCTAGCTATGCTTGTCCACGTCCGCTCACCACCAAATCAGCATTCCGTTTGTGCCAGCTCAACCGGTCTGTCTGCACTACATCTGTGGGCGGATCGAATGCAGCACGGGCTCCTGATCTCTCGACTCAACTGTGTGCCTTGGGCTGCCCCCCACGGGCTGATCTGGTGAATCGCCCTTGCCTGTCTACGTCAAAAACCTCGGGTGAGGGCGATACCACTTGTTTCCCCGGCAAAGTTGCTTGTGCCAAACGCAGATAATTAGTAGTGCGCACTCCTGTGATAGTGCGACGTGAATATTGGATGGTCGGGAAACTGAGTTTGATGCTCGGGTTTCAAAGATGTGATGGAGTCACAGTGGACAGTACTGTTACTGTATACCCTTTATTTTTGAAGGTGGAAATGAAGAATGCATGGGCCTAGTACTTGAGTACTCTGTAGTTTGGTTCTACAGTATACGCTTCACCGCTCATCCCAGCTTCTATTTTTGTTCTGCCTACGGTGGTCGCTTGGTGTTCATTCCTAAACTGTAACCAGCACTTGAGTATTACTCAACCGCATGATGATAATTCAGGTCGACTTGGGTGGTCGTATAATCTGCCTTTGTTCTCCATCCCACTATCTTCCCTATTCTCATGTCGGTGTTCTGTATGTTTCGCTTTCGAGATGGGACAATTCTGACCTTCATCTCAGTGTTTTTTCATAGTGAGGAACATTCAGTGGATAATGACTGCGACTGACTCTCCTCCGCTAGATATTGCGATTGCCGCTCTTGAATTCACAATTTCCGCAGCCGAACTTGAAATAGCGTGTTGAGAGATCGTGTTGTGTTATATTCCCGCCTTTTTGCCGCCCTCTGTCTGATACTGGGATAAATCAATGTACAGTGTATTCGCAGACAGCCGAATACCCGGTATTCAAACTTCGAGCGATGTATGTAAAGGTCCTCCGATCCTTGGCAGTTAGTCAAATTAGTGTTCGAGGGATTGTTCTTGTTTGTATGCATCATCAGTAGTGTGTTACGAAAACAGCACTCTATTTAGTGCAGCAGTCAACTGGAAGGGTGTAAATTAGCAATAGGTATTCCCAACAACACACTATTCAGAGTAGATGAGGGGTTTGTCAGGTTAAGTGCAGTAGCTTCTTATCACTTCACGTACCAGTCTGACGCGATTTCATGTGTCAAATTTCAAATGGCCGGAAACGGAGTGAGCCAGTCACATCAATTAACCCTGGACAGGCTCCTCAGTTCAGACGTGTCGATCTCTGAGATCCTGGCTTCAAATCCCGGTTCAACCGAGGATCTGTACTGCTGATCGTCTCTAAAAAAAGTGAAATTCAAGTCCAGTAATTCCCTGGCTTAGTATGAACTAGCCAGACTGGTTGCGTCCGGACTGTTCATGCAAAAATAACATGCAATACAGATGGATGAAGAATAAACCACATACATATGAATTCGAATACGTGTTCTTGGTGCACCCGAAAGATATCAACGCCTGTCCAACTGTGGAAGCCATACTAAGCGCTCAGTTGTGGCACTGACGGAGATCAGATGGTCCCATAATAGGCGGGTGTGTGGCGAAGCGGTTTGAACTTAAAATGCATGTACGGCGCTATTCATAGTCTGCGGTAGCTTAACTTGTTCGTCACTTACCTGTAGCTAGGACTCACGGGTTTGAGTCCCACCATCGGTGTCAACCTTTCATCCTCAATAGAGGTGCTTGGATTTCTACAACCGACCGTTCAAATCCCCTTTGGAAGTTTGGAGGTCAAATCAAAACAACGGTTAGGCCGCAAGCAACGGCACGTATTGATCAGTTTTCATGCTTAGACCAATACCCGACCCGCTTGGAGCGGCGAAAATGCCTGACACACTCCCTCGGGTCTCAATGTCTCTTGCAACTTCTTTTACTGAAGCTGCACTTCCGACGGCCTTCCCCAGTCTATTCGGTGGCCTGTCCCCGCCAGGGTGACAGGTCTAATGATGTCACCTAACCACACAACGCTCAGGAGGTTATGGTGCTTGTGTGCATATAGTGAGACCGCTCGCAGACCGCAATCATTTGATGTTACGGCAAATGAACGAACAGCCTGGCACAGATGCGCAAATGAACATCAGCGATTGGACGAGAATGGCTTCTGCAGCAAAATAGTGTATTTTGTGCAGTGTCCAATGGATTCCTCTTATCGACCGGGTAATGAACTGAGACCACGTGACTTTTGTGGTTTCAAATAGTCTAAGGAACTTGCCTGTGTTTATACTGCCTCGACTATCAAGGAGTTATGTCATTTCTGAATGAGAAAAAATATGATCCAGAGGATCCGACCTGTTTTACTCACGTCACGGTCTTTGATCTGTTCACAACATGTGGAACTCACAGTCCATTGGCGCACATTGCCGGAGTCATTACAACGGTGATTGGACCATTCATCCTAACGACAGCGGTACTGGGTGCTTTCGGAAATATCATCCTGATGGGACTTCTTTTGGCTTACATTAGACATCCAAGAAATTTAAATATGTTTGGTATTGTGTTGTTACTGTTAGATCTGATAAGGCTAGTGGCTTATGGCATAATTGATTTGGTTCCCGCTTTTGGCACACCAATGTGGTCATCACCACACTCCAGACTGGATTACGGCAGTCACTTGGTATGCAAGTTGGTTAAGTCGACACGGGCCTTTCTCTGCACAGCTCAACAGAATGTGGTGGTATGCACTGCATTGACTGAACTGTCTTATACCAAACAAGCGGGATCCCTGCTATGGAATTTGAAACTGATACTTATGCTAATCATCGCGTTGACCCTAGCTGTAGTTCAGGCTGGACCCGTTTTCCTACAAAATGGCCTTTGGCAGCATCATGGAATGTTTATTTGTGCGCCTGATCCACAATGGTCCAGGGCTTACCATAAGTTTCTAGTGTACCACGAGTTGCTTTTTGTCGATGGTTTACTTCAAATCCTATGTGTCCTACCACTCACTTGTTTGCTTTGTAAACGCTTGGCACGTGAAAATCGGATCATAAAGTGTTTGCAAAGAACCCTTTTGTCAAGAAACATTATCAGTTTGATGGTGTTTTCGGTTGAGACAAAGTTGATTGATTCGTGTCGAAACTTACGAATTACGTTGTCATTCATGTCTAGCACGCTTTTGCTTGGTATACTGCGTTGTGTTTTTCGGGCGTACCAGAACAACTACTCACGCGGGCAACCGATAGATGCGGAGCCAGAATATATAAATCCAATGCGAACATTTCAACGGCTGATTGTACTGCTGGAGATTATCTGCTCTAGCACGTCCTACGTATGGTGGCTCGTCAATCTACCAATGTATAATGCATTTCTCACGAACACTAGGGATGTGATCAACCGTCGGGAAGATCGTCAGTCCATGTCTGATAGCCAAAAATCAACGAAGACTTTGTGCCAAGCTGTGCAACAACCAAGCAGAGAGAAAATCATGAAGCCGAATTACCCCAGAATCCTGAACCAGCTATACAGGTTGGGTGAACATTTAATAGCCCAGCACGCGGAGAAATTAGGACGTATCGATTTGTCCAGTAATGTACAGCCAGGACTGTGGAAAAATAAGGACGTGAGAGCAGAAGAGAATATCGATTCATCCTCAGATATTCATCCACGGTGAATACCCCTGCATTACCGACATGCCCTACCGTCTGATACATACCGAATAAATGCCGACTCACTTCCTTCTTGTCCAGATTACAAGTGACATGTGGATCTCGGTTTTTTCCATGGCTAGTCAGTTCACTTGTTTTTTTGCATCATCAAATACCAAAATTGTGGCGGATTCCGACAACTGGTTTCACCGTGCATTGAGTTCAGTGAGTTGGGGGAATGACACACCCAGGAAGTTGATCCTGTCGGGCCAAAATCTTACTATCAACCGAGATGATAAGTTCTGTGAGGCCCAGTGTTAATACACGTAGCTAGAACAAGGTGATGGCACGGATCACCTGGGTTACTTTGGTGGGTCGATCTAATTCATGGGTCAGAAAATCATAATTCTAAGGGATATGCATTCCCGCCCGATGCAGGCTCAAAGCCTAATGTAACTAAGATTTCCGAGGGGTATTCATGCTATCTTAACTGAAACCCGGGCTTTTTATGGCTGACAAGTCAGGTGAAACACTGCTTGGTGCGCTTAACATAATTCTACCAAAAAAAAACACTCAAGACGATCGACCTGTTGTCAGTCATTATGCGAGATAGCTGAAAGTTTATCCCCTCCAAATGATTTCGCAACTCTGTATTTTTATCATACAGATTTGAAGCATGTTTTGGTACTCTCATCCATCATCGTTGACAATGTCACCAGTATTGAAAACTGCCCTTCGTCGTCTTATGATGTTTCGTGAAGCACTGACTCCGGGACAGCAAGAAGGATTCCGACCTGGTCCCCAAATCATCTGTGGATGAAACTGGGGCAACTACAACCACTGTATGGCAAGTACGCGATTCTTACAGCTGACGATGATGATGATGATGATGAGGGTTTGCGTTGACCAAATCTTCACACTCCGTCAGGTGCTAGAACAGCGCCATACGTACAAACGACCCACAATTTTAGTATTCCTGGATTTCCAAGGCGCATTCGACTCGGTTGACCGGTATGTTCTCCTTGACACGCTTACTCAGTAGGGAATGCCCCGGAAGTTTGTGAACATAATGGGTTCTTTGTATTCTCATACTTCCGGAAGTGTGAGTGCATACAGAGAGTTCTCTAAAAACTTTGGTACACAAAGTGGTGTCATTCAGGGATGCCCACTAAATTCATTCCTATTTAATTTTGTTATCGACGAGATAATGAGACGAACTCTGGAAGGTTTCCAAAACCCCGGTGTTCAACTAACAGCTGACGAAAACCTTGTTGGTCTGGAGTATGCAGACGACGCAGACGATGCAGACGAAGCTTACTGAACGTTGACTTTAAAGAGGCAGGTAACAGTTGACTCCTGCTTCTTTTGTCTTCCATTCGTTTAGCTGTTGGCGAAGGTTGCCAACAATAATCGAAACTTCGAGCAATAAAACCGTTCGTGACGTCGGCTTTTTTCCATCAGTGTTGAGGTCTCAGATACGGAAATTTGAGTTATGCGTAGGTTTGACACTCAAATATCAAAAGGAAGAACTAGGTCCGAAAGTCTTTGGTACTAGTTACACAAAGATGACCAAATTGGACAACAAACTTCATTTGTCCACGATGATGGCGTCAGCAAATGCGCAAGTCTGTCACTGACAGGTACAACGCAGTTCAAGGTCTGCAAACCAGACAGCGGCGAGCGGAACGTTGGTTCGGTAGTGTGGGTTACGCTGTTCCCTTCCAAGGCCATTCTCATGATTTCGGTTGACGGTGCGGTCACACGGACAGCACGACAGAACAGGTCACACCATGTCCAGCAGACGGGGCACGAGCATGTAGGGCAGACGGGTAAGCGACACACACGTATGCTAGTATGCCAGTGTCGGACGCAGCAGCTCTTGCAGCGAGGTGAATAGCTGGTACGGAGGAGCAAAACGTGTGGAGATCAAAAGTGCACGGGCGGAATAAGCAAATGAATTATGAATAATCATGATTGGTTGTAGGTGGTTGCGGGATTTGTAGAATGAGCACTCACATCTCTCTCATTCTAACAGTTGTCCTCCTCTCCTGGCGCAATCATTTTGGTGAGTCCACACCAAAGGGGTGGAGGAAGGGGAAGCACTGAACTACAGTTTCGCTCTTATTAGAGCTTATCAGCAGTGCATATGGTGATCTCAAGTTTGATCCAATAACCAGTAATCCGCAAAACACTAGACTTCTTGAACACGCGTTTTTTCTGAGGAACAAGTGGGAGTTCCTGCAGCACTGTCGCTTCTATCTGAATGAAATAGTACGGAGAAGGTGTTATGACAAACACACGGATGAATGAAAATGGCTCTGGTAACCAGTGCCCCAGTAAAAATTACCTCGAGTTTTCAGGTCTTCCAGATTCAAACTAAGGTGATTCCAGTCTAAGGGATATCTTATTGAGCGATATAGTCACACAGCCCAAAACATTCCTGTTGAACCAGAAAAGCGACGTAACCTGAATCCTCCAATTCACTCAAGTACTGTGGAGGTAGACAAAAGTACCTAAATTACACAAGCCAAGAAGCACAACAGCGCCGTATGAGGCGTCACTAGCCAAGCCTTAGCTGAATGCCTGAATACTGCGGTAGGCGATGAGGTTGGTAAATTGGTCTGTGTTTTAGATTTTAATACAAAGATCGGTGCTACACATGCTGAGGAATCGCATGTTAACGCAATGATAAATCATCATGGTCTCGTGTCCGCATGTACGAATATGTGGAGCATAACTTAAGCAAACTGACATGGTAACGCAATGACAAATTACTGAAGTGACCAGAAGAATGGGCCCACCGGCCACTTATTTTGCGTAATACTGTCAAAGCTACTGTGTGGAAGAATAGGTGGGAATATGCACGAAGTCAGGAGACGACTGTGGATTTTGCAACTGAATGAAGAATGCAACAGATCCAACTGCCGCGCGGTACACAGACGGGCACCACAGAAACCTGTAGCCGAGTTTCGGAGACATTTGACGGAGATGTTAGAAAAAACATCCTATAGAAAACTAAGAGACCGTATACATCGCCCGTGTTGATGAAATTGAAGATGCCATGCCCGTGCCCAACTCGGACAAAGTTTTCTTGCGACTCCATGCTGCCAAAGTGATCCCTTTGATCGACTTAAGTTATCCTATAACATAGAGAACCTGGACTCAGGTTTAAACGGGTGAGCTGGGAAAGGGGCTTTGTATGTAAGTAGTTTTCCAATAGATAACTGAGGAGGTTGGAAAGGTACGTCGGAGTGAATATAGAGAAAACGCGTCAATCAGACAAGAAATGATAGGCTAGATCAAACAATATGAGGGACCGGATGACATACAAGGCCGGTACTTTTATGTGGAATAAAAATTCCAACAGACCTGAGTTCGCCGGCCTAGAAGCAAGTGAGTGCCTCAAAAGTTGGTCGGGCTCAATAAAGGTACACAGGGCGCGAGCTTCAAGGTGAATCAGGGACCAGAAAGACGACAACGGATTAACAAGAGTGCGGTGGTATTCATCGTAGGCAGAATCCGAAGGAGGGATGTGTGGTAGGGGTACAGTCACGGAAAAGAGTCACCACGAAAGGGTCAAACGGGCGTCATTGCTTGCAGACTAATCGGCCTATCCCGAGTAAGTGATGAAACCAAAAGTAGCCAGAGAGGAACGCGAGAAGCTATATTAAAGCACGGTCCCACACTGCAACTGAACAGAAGGAGAATGACAGAGGCTACCAAACAAAGACGCATACACCACTATTAGAAGTCCCAATGAGCAACATGATTTAGAGACAAGTCCGAAATTAAATGAGAATATGACACGCAGCGAATGGAACGTGGACATCACGGAGACGATAACAGAAACTGCTATGTGGATGGAAATTCCGCCCTAAATTGAGCCGGTTCGTCGATTGCCTGTTGTGTTAGTCTCAATAAACAGCTGATGTGACGACCACTTTTCTCGTTACAGTATGTTATACGGGATGTCGAGTGGACTGACATTAGGTCTGTAACGTTGTCAATACGACACTTGATCGTTACAAAACACTGGTACTGTGTGGCACTAATAATGGGCCTAATAAGCGGAACCTTTAGCACCTTTTAGTATCATTAGTTTGCTTCTTTTGTAAACCGGGACAGATTCTAGCTCAGGCGAATGTGCGTTTGACCTACGACAGCTATGTCTGGCATCAGTTTGTTCATTCTGCTCCTTCGGGGGGGGGGGTTATTGGGAAAATCGCCTTACCAAAACAGCCTTGCTTCACTGCTGAACACTTCGGGCTTATTAGTCACTCACCTGGAAGCTGTCACATTCCTATGTACATCCTAATTGGTGAAAAAAACGCATGGAAACACTCCCATCTGGAAGTCACGCGAGAGAAATTGGTTGCAGACGGGTAGTATTGATTCGTGTCTCTCCAACCCACCGTATGGGTGGTTTAGTAGGTACTTGAGAGTTGTGTCCATGTATAGATCAATGTAATGATTCTAGCCCCTCTGCCACCAGAAACAAAAGAAAAGAAATAGTTTATCAGGGTGACCGTTCTCGTTTTATTGAGACTTGACTTCTGCGTTGTAACGCGCAAGTATCGGGTTGGTTAACTTATGTTCTTGACCACAACTGAGTAATGAGGGGTGATTGAAGAAGCAATAATGAATATATCCTTAAGGGAAACTCACGGAAGGCAAAGCAAAGGTTTATAAGAGATTTGAGACAACTCAACTGGAAGTCCTTCTTTGAAGACCCGTCAATCGGGCGGTGTCTAGAGTTCCTAAGATTTCGCCACGCACAGTTTCTACTGTTCAATGCTTCTACTTCAGCTTGTTCGCGGCAACCTCCTGGAGTCTGAAATTACTCTACTCATCACCCGCCGTTCGCAAATCATTTCAAGCTATTCATTAGAAAAGAATTTTTCGGTGAAAAGCATGGTGGGTTTTTGATTCCTTCATGGAAGCCTATTCGGTCCACCCCTAACAGTTTTAATCAGCAAATTACTTATACTACTGCAAAATATGGAGTAGTTAGCAGTTCGTTATTTGATACGTTGCGCAGCAGGCTGGTATCAGAAACACGTGTTGTCCGCGTAACGCGGAATTTCGTGGGATTGCACAAAATCGGGAGTTGACATGGAAAATAGAGGGGAATTATTACGTGTTCGATATTCCAGAGAAAACCCCAGGAGTGTCAAATTGCTATTGGATTTCGCTGTCAGGTTTTACTCTCTTTCATTCTGTGTATGAATTTTGGGAATGTGTACCCTAATTATCACTTGCTTGAGTCTGGTAGGCTTAACTTATTTAGTTAACAGTTGATTTCCAGCAGGCAAAAATGAATTATTAGAAAATACTCAAAAGACTGTTCAAAAATCTTTGACCACCTCACGAGTGCTTTCCATCAATAAACAATACTGCGATATATCGAATATCGTACCAACTGAAGCTCAGGCGACTTTCATACTGCACAGTCAGTTGGAGAGTATCTCCTGTTAAAACCAAATTGGTTCGTCAATTATTGCGGCTTTTTCCAACCGCATTCACCTGCCATGGGCCAAGGCTATAGCGTCTACTTGTCAGCCGTCTGTGCTTTATGCGCTAAGTTGTTGCGTTCTGTTTCGTATGTAATAGTGGGGCTGACTGGCTCAATTACGAGGCAGTCCATTATTTTTTTACTTGTTTTTTGTCGCGTTGATGGTATTTATTGTTTTCATAAAAATGATATGTTCTGTGGTTCATAATGGTCCAATAAGAAAATAAAGAACAGTAAAGTAAATGGTATATTGAAATCAAGCTCTAAATAATATGGAGATTGCTCAGCACTTACAGCGATTTCTAGATAACATTGGGCCTGAAATCAACCTGAGCAAATGATGCACACTAAGGTTGGTTCCCTCGTTCCGTTGTTTCGCTGATCACGACCGGTGTAGTCAACTGAGGAACATCAGAGTAACCAATACGTCCAATTTGAAGAATGGCCAGGATGAAAACATCAGGCATTGACGTAACTATCATAAGGAGCATACCGTTGAACGAACAGAGCATCACTGTCTGACTTGGCTGGACACTCCAACTTGCTTCATGTAAGAAACCTCAGGTGAACTGGCCATAACTAAGTCAGATACTGTGTCTGACACAGCTTGTGGTCCAGACCAGTCGTAAGCCTATATTTCACGCTTGCTTGTGGCATCTGTCACGTCACGAACAAACTAAACAAGAGGGATGATATTAAGCGACCTTTGATTTGGTGGGAGGCATTGCACTAAAACTCAACTTTTTGGCCAAAAATTTTTAACGCGAAAAAGCGCGGAGTATGCCATTTCGCAATGCAAAAAATCATATGTTTCGGGGCAGAAAACTCCACATTGGAAGACATCAGCTCGTGGTTTTCCCTGATGAAACAAGCAAAACAATGGCAGTAATAATCGTGGTGGCGGTACGACTATTAACTAAACTGACCACAAAGTAACGAGTAGGAAGCTATTACGATTTCTGGCTAACGATTTTCATTCTATGCCAGCCCTTAATCAGGCACCTCTTGTTTTTCAAAGCAGCTCACAAATCAGCCGTCTAAACTGAAAAAATGATGTTTAAGACGAAAAAGTTATGTTTGGTGCTGACATAGCAAGAAAGGATATAACCTGGAATGTGGATTCAACACTCTGCAAGCGACAAAAAGCCGTAGAATCAACAATATACTTAGGGCAACCTCATACTTTTCTGTATACAAATATTGTTCTCCGAATAAGGGCCACAGTTGCAAACCCCTAAATACACCACTACTGCAAATGTCAACGACAAAGATCCTTCCGTTAAAAACGCGTTCCGAAATGTGCCACAAGAGTCATTCCAACTGAGACCTGATTCGGTTTCAAGACTTTCTATCAGCCAAATTGGTTTTGCAAACCGCACCACCGATTTACATAAACTTATGTGTTTGTCACCGTAGTAGAGCCCCTGTATCCTATTGTAGAACTACTGTTACGGCGATGGTTTGCGAGTCAGTCTAAGAATGGCTCCAAAGCACACACCAATTTGGAGAGGGAGTTCAGAATTGATTTCGAAAATCTTTGAAAAATGTTGATAACGGCACCCGAAACATCGGATTATAACACCTTATTCCATTACGTTTTGTCCTGACTTTAAACTTTCCATATTACAGTTCAGATGAATCTATCGTGATTCATTTGGGTAATTCAGTGCAACAACTGCTTTTCTCTTCCTGATTCGTAGCCTTCAGTTCCTGTGCTACGTGATGAGCTATATGATTTGCTGCTTACCTGATCGGATTGTTATGGCCACAACCTTCGTGGATAATGAAAACCGAAAACTTCATGATTTTGGGGCAATTAACAGGATGTTGATGATGTTGCAAGCGTAATCTCATGCTGGAGCTGCTAAAAATGACCTAAAGTGAAAACTAAATGTGACGAAAAAGACCATCAAAAATTCAGTAGGGTCCGACAAAAGCAGTGTTTATACCTGGTGCCCGGGTATTCAATTAGTACGACTTACAGTGACGTCTGTGATCCTGAAAATCATCATTCACGACCATTGTTCATCGAACACCTCACTCAGCAAATTGCGAACAGTGACAGAATGCACACGTAAGCTATCGTTTTGTATACCTTAATGGTCACTGTTTTAGACCCCCAACTAGTGAAATTATTTCGCTCAACTGCTATTGTAGTTTATTTGTTCAAAATGACCTTGAGGAAATGCGAAGGTTGTGCAAACAAGTAAAAGTGTGATACACTCTTTTCAAGCAAACTCATGGAATGAAAATGATTCGGCAACAGAAAACTTCTTACCATGATACCGTCATTTTTGAATTCATCTACTGGTATTTTACGCGACAGGATTCATGATCATCAAACTTAGAGAATTTTTTGTGTCGGAAAATCACCTCGGGGCAGTGGTAACACTGGAACCGTGATTGATGGGCGTTGGACCCAAAAATGAAATTTACCAAAAGCTGTTATCCTGGTATTATCTTTACTAGGCTAGTGTTACTTAGCACAAATAAAAAAGAATCCTCTAGGAAGAGAACAATCTGAGAACGGGTTCAAAAGGGGGCTATTCTTTATCCATACTCTGGTGTGTTCCTCCCTCCGAAGACAATGCAACATCCAATGGGAGGCTTCCCCTATAATCGTATTTTCTATGAAGGCTGCTGTATACTACTGGCTACTGTATGTACTGTTGATGCACTCTGTTGGGTTGGTCTACTCGATACAAACACTACAACCGTATCTTGCTTTCGAGCAGAGTATGCTCCCGAGTGGCCACAAAAGCTATAATGACCATCATCCACTAGGTTTAAGCTATAGCGCAACTAAAATGAAGTTTGCTAGAGTTGAGTTGATGCAGGTGAAACTCACTAGCAGTAGTCCGACGTTTATTTGTTCTCGTTCCCTTTCTTGATTATTCCCGCCTCTTTTAAATAAAAAACACATAATCTGTAATGTCATAGAAACAGCAATTTAGGTATTTTTACTGGTAGAAATAAACTGCTTCCAGATAATTTGAACACTACTACGCTATAGACATACCGTCAACTGTAGTTGGGCTCTTTGGAGCGAAACCCTAGCTGAAATCTTAGCCGATAAATTTGTGTCACAAAAGTTTGGAATGTCGGAAATTGATAAAACATACCTGAAACGTTTACGGAACGATATTAAACTCTTTTGTCTGTCGTAGTAACCCAGCTAATTCAATACTAAACAAATTTGACAGAACTGTCTAAACAGTGGACCTAAAACCCAGCCTTTAGAAACGCAAAATTTAAGGTGCATTGTCCGTATTCACATGGTAGAGTGTCCTTGATGCTAAGACACAGCTATACAACACCTACTCATCCAGGAGGGCAGTATCGCTATGTCCGACTTTGTACAGACATTCTGGCCAGGTAGTCTGTTGAGGTCGAAATAGTGACTTACCTTCTGCCCGCAAGTCGGGTTACAACATTGGTTCCTGGAATTACAGTATCCACGCTTCCAGGAACGTTTATATTACTAGCAGGAACAGCAGCAGATGTTTACTCAACACTGTTAGGAGTACCTAGAGGAAGAAAAATATTACGTTTAACAAAAATAACTAAAGGGTCCCGGGCATAGGTAAGTTGAACTGGTTACTCTGCATGAGTAACCGGCGAAACAGAGGCAGGCAACAACGCTGTTCTTGACATGGGGTAGGGGCAAAGGTTTCTCTGGTGATTTTGGCGTCGTTTCTGCGCAACACATGCCCGAACCATGACAGACGCCGTCTTTGAAGGAGTTGAGATAAGTGTGGTAAGTCATGAAAACTTTCCGGATCTCATTAATGAACAATTTCTGTAGAAATCCAGCTCACGATACATCGGGGATACCAGTGACGAAAAAACCTCCAAATTACTGATATTTTCTGCCCGTAGAGAGCAGGTTTCGCAGGCATATACCAGGACCGTACTGCTGCCTGCGTCCAAGGCTCGGAGTTTCATACGTAAACTCAGCTGTTTTCCACGAGACGGAATTCAGCCGTATGAAGGCTTGCGGAGGCTGTCAACTCGTCGCTAAATTTCTTCTCTAGTTTGTCCGTTAGGTGAGATAGTGGAACTAAGTTGTTTGAAATCAGCAACCTGCTGGATCACTTCAGCTCTTACGCTTGGAGGCAGGGTAGGCTGGTGAAGAACTCGGTCTTCTATGTACTGGTTTCCAATGTTACGAGTGCTGGGCAGTCAGTCAGGTTATTCAGCACATTCTGGAGTTCTTCCAGCTCATCACACAACAGAATGAAATCATCAGTGCATTCCAATTCAGCTATCAAGGTTTGGGGATCAAACTGCACGCAAGAGCATCCTTTCAAGGCCCGTTTGAGTGACCAACCTATTGCGAAGTTAAAGAACACCGGAGAAAGTGGGTAGCCTTGTCGTACTCCATGAAGCATGCTGTGGTAGGTTGCATGGATTTGAAAAGGTGTTCAAATGCTCGCCACAAAAAGAATATTTGGCCTACACCGTCTCTTCCAGGGCCTGACCTGCTTACAGTTTTCACATTGCTGGCCCAGTTCAAACTGCTTAAGTATATGGCCCGTATTGCCGTGTGGTACACCTAACCGAGCTACTACCAAGAAGTCTCTTCTTGAAGTCCTGCTGATCGTATGCTGCAAGTATCCAGAGAACTCGTCCTTTAAGGTTGGGCTCTATACAGTAATGGGGGCGCAAACATCTATTACGGTCAACTTCAAAGGAAATCCCTTTGAAACGCACCACTGCAAGCCTTAGGGGGACTAGATTCCGGACAATGAGTGACTTGCTAGTGCGGCTACTTACGGTAGTCGCACTGTCGTGGGTGCTTGAGATATCCGCTTGTCCACTGTGTAAGAACGTCTGATCCGAAAAACGGGACTTATCACGTACCAGATTTAGATAACCGGGTCTCCGAACGACAGCTGATATCTGTTCGATAGTCGTAATGGGTGCGTATGCAGATGCTTTGACTAGGAGTTTCATGTAGTGCACAATATCCCAATAACTAATGAAGAAATTTTCTCTTACACTGAAAACCACAGTTTGCTTTCTGGCCACTCCAGTTCCTGGGCCAGAAAAGGGTGATCTGCTTTACGGGGACGCCATAGCATCAACGGGATTACATGTTAAAGATATATTCATATTCAAAAGCCACCTGGCTTTTGACTAAATGTATACCTCTAACATTTTCACAACCATATCCAACCTGTAAGGCAGCAGGAAACATGCAGACAGTAGGTGATCATCAACGCCGTTAGATTCAGAAGGTATTCTCATCCACCCAGTCCACCAGGGCTGATTTATGTTATCTCTCTTGTTGGATTGGAGTCAGGGTTTAGCCAGCTTCTTTGGACGGACAACCGATCGATTACCCACCAGGCTACATCCGCTTTCATCCTTACCGCTTGTGGAAAAAACCACTACGAGAAGACCGTGGAAAAGACTTCCTTAGCAGAGGCTACATGTTAGTGGGTCACATGGGAGTCTTTCGGTGGGGTGTGAAGGATGATACTACTCATTTTCGAAGAGAGCTGCCCTCGACCATGTTGAGGCGTTAGGTGGCCTACTTCATTCTAGGTGTCACTATTTAGGAATCGATGCACAAGGTTGATTTCATACACGGCTTACGCGCACTTATCTTTGTGCCAGCGATCAAGCTAGTGGCCAACAATAGCCTCTTAGCAGTTGTATACTGACTCCAAAATCACACTAGATGGTGACTTAAAACTCAGCCACCTCCACTTGAGATGGGTGAGTCTGCATCCCTTGACTACTTATTTAGTGGAGGTGAAGAAATACTCCACATCTTTTGACGCCATTTTACTCATTCTGCTGATTGATACGCTACGCATACTTATTTGTCTCGTATCTGCTTTTCATTATTGATTGATCGGCTGTCCTGACCACTTTGTTCGACTTTTGGTGTTTTCAGCAGAATTTAGAAGCACGTCTGTGGCTGTTGTTTTTGTTGCTACATCCTCCTATTTGGTCATGTTCCGGAATTTGACTCCAGTAATTTTATTGGGAGCTACGTTCCGGTATTGATTTATACCACTTGGCTTAACAGTGAGTAAGACCTATGCTAATTGCTCCACTTTCTAAGTTCGTATGCGCTTGAGCTACAACAGATAAGAGAGAATACACTCGTTGACCATTGGACCAGTATATCGTTTCGGGTGGAAGCTGTTGGGTCGTGGATACTGCCACTATTCTTCAGTGAAAGATTACAATGCCATTCCAAAAGGGATCATTTTAGTGGATGCCTGCCAACAGTCAACTTAAAGCCGCTCAGAAGCGCTCTGACTGTCGCGTGTTTTTGATGGAATAGTTGACGTACGAAGCCTTTTCGAAATGCCCTGCTAGTACACCGAGAAACGTTACTGTAGCAATGTGGAGAAACGAATTTATGGGGGTTTAGCTGAAATCTATTTCTTTCAACGTCTTCACTCAAGATGGAGGTCAGCAGCCAGATCCGCCTATGTGGAGTTCCACTCTGGGTCGGCGGACTAGGAATCCACAATCCTACACGCTTCGTCGGCCGGACTCATTTACGGCAAGTCCATGGTTGCAGTCGATCCACACGTTCTCGAATAGCCTAGAGCTAGGCTAATCAACTTACCCTGAAAGCGCCCTACGTAAAAAAAATTCTGTCGTGTCTGTGATGATCTCATGGGTTTCTATAAATCACACGATAGCTGTCACGACTGATCACAACTTACACGCACTTGCACAATTCAGGTGTTCTGGTTGACACCGAAGTTGAATGACAGTACCACGCGAAGTTCATAGAGCTACTGTTGGCTTAGAATCTAAACGCACTCGAGAATAAACGCACAAGCCGGGGTAGAATTTACAACTGCAACGTGCGTTTTATCTTGGCGTTTACCATGGACCATCTTTAAAGGCTAATCTCTTCTAGTAGAGAGCAGCACACTCCTTTCCTATGTTCGTTGCACAGTAAAGTTCCTCAACATTGGCTACTCCTTTTTGGTCCCTATTAAATTGTTGTTATCAGCGTGATAAAACCACTTTCCACCATTCTTGTGGCAATGGGCGGGACGAAAAGGTTCCCGCATCATAGTCTTCACTGTTTAATTTCCGAAAGAAAGGAATAAATGTTTGTTTGTTACAGTAATCTTCCTTAAGTGAGATCTGATTAAAAGGGGATCACTTCTCTACAGAGGCCGCAATAGATTTCTTTGACGGGTGCCTTCTACTGTGAATCTGATTCTCCATAATGTCTTCTCTTTGGATTGTTACTACACCCGGATAAATTCAAATTCACCAACAAGTCATGGGAATCAGCAGTCTCTAGTATTCACATCCCTATGGTGAATAGGTCTGACCGGTTTTATCAGCAGGCGCTGTTGAGCCACTGCGTTACTTTTCAAGCCCGAAGGGGAACGCAGTGAGGAGAGCGTTTTGCCCAAATTTCATGGTTACCAATTTCGGAAAGGACTGCTTTTGTCGTCTGCTTTTTCTGTAGTGAGGCCACAGACGGCAGAGGTGATTTTATAAAAATCTCTTAATCGAACGACAACATGACCTGTAATTACCCAAAGTCAGCAGCCGCTCCAAAGGCATTCATTTTCATGTGGACAGTTTATCCTATAGACCAGGCATTCCGACATGCCGGCTGTTTCGGATCTGCTTTTCTCTGTAAACCGAGTTGGAAAACCTTGGGACCAAGCGGGACCACTCGTTTCAGAAAATTTTGCTAAAAGTGGTGGCCAAATTTATTGGCCATCGCTTTGTTGGATTAGTTATTCGGGCTCATTTCAAGTCTTTTGGCTATGTCCAGTAGCTGTTAATCAGAAATATTTGTGAACTCCTGTGATTTGACCTCTAGTTCGGTATGCTTTCCGGAGTTTCCCGCTGCTCAGGTGCAGTCGTACTGGATGAGTATCTTTCACGAATAGCGGTTTTGTGGACCGTAAATCGATTGAAGTGAAAATCTCTAGTTATTCGTTTAGACAATCCTTGCTAAAATAATGTTATACTCGATCTCTCACTTACACATATCATACATACAAACATTCTGTAAAAATCAATAAGGCTGTCCTAAATCCATTCGAAATGATTATTCTTAATAATACGAGGAACCAGTCAACTGCGTTTTCAAGAAAACAGGCAAAAGATACATTCTTTCCAAAGAATTCTGACCGATTGATATCTAGGCTGCATTGTATACTAAAATTTGTCAAAAGTGCCACCAACTGGACGACTGAAAAGTGCTACTACAGAAGATCTTGTACTTTTGAGACTCTCGCTATTACTCAATCAAACAATGGACTCATAAGTGGTAGGTTTTCATGCTAGATTTCCAGATGTTTATCATTGTATCTTAATGTGATTTTTGCGTCATCCAATGCTTCAAATCGAGTAAGCAGAAGTTTTGTGAACCCGAAAGGCTATTCCTGATACATAAATTATAAAGTGCAGAGAAGTTTGAGTGACACTTGAGACCTGGCTATAGGAAAGGAGCATGCACACTCTCAGGATTACTTGTCGATTTCACTCAGCTAGGGGTCGTTGAGACATTAGGAAATTGCTACCACCAAAGCATCACACCGTGTAGGAGAAATATGCACTGGTGAACAAACACGACGACGATTTTTTGACGTGTTGAGGGATGAAGGTGTGCGACATGTAACAAGATCTTTGAATAAAAAGTATAACAAGGGTCATACACTCATCTGTATACCAATTTAGTTTTGAAGGGAGACTCACCTGTAACCCAGCTGAACCTCTGGTTTATGATATTCTAAGTCAAATGAATGTACTGCACTAGGTCGCTTCATGTTTCATTTGGTATTGCGATATCTTGAATATCATACCAACTGAAACATGAGGCGACCTGGTGCTGCATATTCAGTTGATTTAGAACATCATAAACGAGAGATTTAGCTGGGTTTCAGGTGAGTCTCCCGTCAGAACTAAATTGGTATGCAGGTGAGGGTGTAAGCCAAATTTCGTGCAATTTGGGTTCAAGTAGACCATATGGTTGACGAAAACTTGGGGACTGCGCCCACCTGATAAGTCCCGAGAAGGGCGAAACCGGTCGTGGGCCGTCGGAGCGTTTTGAGCAACTTTATGAGTAGCGCATTACGTCTATATAACACGGGTCGTTGCGCATTATGATCACAAGGTTGGCAAGAATATCCATTAATAACTAATGTCGTCCATTAGGATCCACTAATATTCCACTACACCTAAAAGGATGATTCAAGAACCAAAGATGTCGACAGAATTCTTCGGTTGTGGGGCACTTTTCTATATAGTGTTCTTCCTTGAACAGCCCCAGTAATACAGCATTAGAACAGCAAATCCAACTGCAAGGTCCGCTGTATGGACAAGCTTCAAATCAAGGGCGGGAGATGCGGGCAACGTCCAGAGACTGAGAGTACTAAATATGGTCAGCTGGATTTTGGTGAAATTGGATTAAGCATGACGAGTCCATCCAGTCCATCTTTGAGCTGGTTATCTCAGTTGATTCACTGTAGAGGACCTGGAGGTGAGAACTGAAAGGTTACTGAAACAGCCATGAAATTGCTCACCATAAACGTGCGAAAATCCTGATTCCTAGAACTCTGGAACATTGAGGGGATATGAAAATTTCTTGAACATGAAGACGTTACTAACATTTCGTAGATTCCTGTAGGCTTGGGAAGTAGCAAACTTATAGCCGAGCACCATATCACCAGCATATTTACAGTGTATTAAAAGTCGGGAATGCGCATGATGATAACTGCGAGGATTACGAGAAGTTGCAGCCCCCTTTTACGGTCTAACTTAACGCAATCTCCATGCTGGTATATCAACCAAGTAAAGTACTGAAATTGCGCCGACTGAAATCACAATGAGGAGGGGGTGAAGTATAACTTAAGGCCAGAAAGTAGTTTACCGTCATCATCATCATCAGGAACAGAAACGTTAGTTTTGATGCTGTCCTCACTGACGTACAACCACAAAGAGTGAAAAGGAGGAAAAAAAATGGATAGGGAAGGGACTTGGTGTTAACCTACCGCTAGAATTCTGAGGTGCCCACATCCCCAAATGTTCAAGCAGACAGAAACCGACAGCTCGAACCCCACTGACATGGGTTAGCCGTCGATGTCTTGCAACGTCTTTAGCCAAACGCATGGGACAGGGTCCCGGGACTCCATTCCGGGAGGCGGACTGCACCAACAACACCCGAACTCCTCATAGTCTCTTTTAAACCCTTCTACTGAGTCCCACACCTAGCAGTTTGCATCACCCTGAAGGAGGCACTGAGGGTAACACTAGTCCCAGTAGATGATGGCTGGGCATAAGTAACACAGGGCTGAGCCACCGAAGACGAAAGTACCTATCTGGCTATCTGCCAATTAAGAAGCAACAGATCTTTCTGCTTGGCTATGTGTCCGCCTTAAATCTCGATGACTCTTGAATTCCAATCATTTGATCTGACAAACTTCTATGTGTAGACTTGAAAAGTTGCCCAGCATTCACTCTGGCAACTGTTCTACACACTTTTCTAGGAAGGGGTTCAAAAACGTTTTCCAACTAATTGATCCACAAAATTTATTCTTTCTCGCTTGATATCCTACAAACCTGGTCACGTCACTAGAAGGCACTCCTCCTGAGTTGGTCAGTGTTACTTTTAGTGGTGTCTTTCACACCTTTTGGACCAGTGGTGAGCCAGTATGTTTACTGTGTATGCAGCTTGTGCGCAAAGGAATTACACGTTGTGATATCACATCCCTTAGATTGAAGAACATCTACTAGGAAGATCACCGTATAATGTCCGCAACAGTGGCCTACCCAACAGATCTAGCTGGGGGTGTGAACAAGGGGTCGAATGATCAATAGAGCTCTCGTCTCGACCAGTGTGCAAACCGATCACTTGGTCTCTGTGAATGACAGTGCATCGACAGGAATAACGGAGAACTTGTCTCAGCAACCTATGAGCACTGGCGATCACACTGACCCATCAAGACGCTAACTAACAGTGAACAAAAATATTTGGCAACTTACTGTGTCAGCCATGCCGGGAAAGCAGGTCCCAGATGATAATCACTTCTTAATCTCAGGCCCACGGGCATTAAAAAGCAATCAACTTGAAGTCTCTGTTCTGTGATTCAAGGTCCGAAACGGTGAGTTTTTTTTAGGAAAAAACCTAATGAACGTCGGCGCCAGTTTGATGCATACAAAAGATCAAGTGAGTCTGTGAGTACCCTGTTTGTTTATGAGATTTTTCATACAGAGGATGAAACATCGGTTGTTCACAGATTAAAAGAGCGAGGCTTTGTCTATCCTATCGGAAGTGGAAACAGCAAACAGCCTAGTTGCGAGATGTATAATGTTTTCACGTAGAATTATTCAAAACGTAATTTATGACAGACGACAACTGATGAGTGCCGTTTGTGGGGCGGATTAACCAGAGTGACCAGAAATGCGCAGAAGTCAATCAAATGACCTGTGAATGGTTTAGCAAGGTGCGAGAACATCAAGGTTACAAAGCGTTGTTGGAATAGGAAGTCTATACAAAGGCATTAGATACCGTTTTAGAGTTTCACCAACCGTCTTTTAATGTCTTGAAAGATAAGTAGGGTTCAAGGTGATGGTGTTGTATATTTGGTATGAAGTTTGTGGTGAAACACAAGGAGCACCGGGGAAAACTGACAGATTTACCAAGAGGTTACATGCTTTCTAGCCAGGCAGGTATATTTAACGCCGATGAGGTCGCGTTACAAAGCCCTCTCAAGTAAGACTGTGGATGTCAGTCATACTTCTGCAGTGAATATAAACGACCAGTGGTCGCATCAACCTAATATTGGATGCAAATATGAGTGACAAAAAGCTTCCACCGTTGGCTGTATCGAACTATCGGCCACCAAGATGTCCTCCTTGATTATACAATCATTCAACAGACGGCTGGATGACGATGGCACTTTTTGGAAATTGGCTGGCTCAAGTCAGCACAAGAACATCCTGCTTATGTGAACAGGGCCTCTTCTTATTGCCTCCCAATGAACTACTCAAATCTATGCATCGTCTACCTCCTGGTAAACTGTACTTCGTAGCAGCAGCCCCCAGATTAACGCTTTATCTGGGCTCTACAGTGCAATTTCGAAAAAATTCCGTTCGAACTTTCAACACTGTATGAGGAAGCACTGATCACTAGCGTGTGCGCCAAAAATATCGATATTCTATAGGCGATGCCACTCATAATATATGGATGGGCTACAGCGCATCCAGATAAAATCACCAACGCTTTTTATGAATAAGAAATGGGATAAATGCAGACCGAAGAATTCTATGAGCCGGCTGACCTCTGGTTACTGGAAAATGTCTGCGTACATGAGGGTGTCGACTGCTATTTCGCTCAAATGGGGATGTAGCACATTAAGTCTGAGGTGTGTTTCGGCAGGAATAATGGTTTTCCCTTCATATCATATGGAATGAGACGATAGATCGTGTCGGAGACACAGATTAAGGTGGGACCAGAGAGAACGAAGAAACTAAAGATTTGACTTCCGAATAGGCAGAAAAACTTTGATCAGTCAATAAGTCACTAGTTACTTTCTTTCTCTTTCCGTTTCCTTTCCGATAAATTGCTCGATTGCGTCAGCAAAGCGAGTTATTCCCCGACGACTGAGATCAGAAAAACCGGAAGACGGAAGCAGTTGAAAATTCACTATTATTTAGGGGGGGGGGGGGCAAACTGAATTTTGTGTAATTCGTTGTAATAAAGTTATTTTGTTTCCTCTATCAGATGAAAGTTCCTCGTGACTAGAGATTTTCTGCCGACGAAGTTAAGTCTTGCAGTTGAAACTGAATTAAATGGATGCAATTTGTGGGTCAGCAAAGAAATCATCTATTGTCTCTTGACAACCTTTCTTGAAAAAACCATCTCATTGGAGGCGCAACACATGGTCTTATCAATGCGAAAAATCCAGCAGCCGTCTTGGATATCTGAGCACAGGTCAAATGGCCAGCTGAAATCTGGTCACGATCAGATTGACTTGGTCGTTTGACCTCTGTGAAATACACTGTATCAACCGGAGTGACGGAGAAGACTTGGCAGTGACAATCACACTAACCCGTCAGGGTGCTAGCTGGAGCATACATCAACGATCGATCGGTCAAGTCTGTTGCGGTTGCATTCTCAACACCGGCACTGTGCAGAAAACGAATGGTCTGTCATCCACCCCGCATGCTTTGATAAATTGTTTTTCTTGTCACTTCGGTTATGCTGTTAGGCGCCTAATCGTTTAATAGCCAAGCGATCACAACAACTGTCAAGAGGAATTTGTCAAAGGATCAGTGCGGGCTTGAGAGTCAACTTCTCTACAGTTGTCTTTGGCGTTGTGTGCGATATGTTGCAAGGTGAGCAAGCGAGATAACAAAGTGCCAAAAGACCGTGTCCTATCAGCCATCCGCTTCACAGAAACATCCGCTTTTTGTCGTTATCTGGTCAATGGTTAACCTTGGTCAACCGATGAACTCCTTTGTTGAGAACACAGCCAACATGGTCCGTAGGTCCAAGACCTCCGTTATATCGACATTCATGGTAAAAAAACCCAACTGAGTTGAAGTTTTATGACTGGGTGTGGTTACGTTAATATCAACCTTTCACCGTTAGGAAGCGCTTTGTGCACTTCTCTACATCCTATCACCAAATTCTTCCTCTCGTTGGCTGATGCGTCCATCAGTTAGTTAGTTCAGAAACGAAGGTATGAAATACCACCGGCTCGCGTAGTTTGCCGGAAACTTTGATGGAAAAATAAAAAATGACCATACTTTAGAAGGATCAATCAAGCAGGAAAGGCATTAGGTGGATGAAGTGTATTGACATATTAACGTACAAAATCATTGTGTGCTAGTTGTCCACGTACTTTTGTGGCAGCTACTGACCACTTCCGTGTACTTGAAGAAGGATCAGATGATGCAGTGTTTGACACTCACCCGGGCCTACTCAGTGAAACCCGAGCAGACTGGCGATACGGTGCCAAAATAGTTTGATTTGTTAGATAATTGAAGGGCAATTAAGGATGATGTAAGCCAGACAAACTGGGACTACTGATTGGCATGAAAGTTTGGTAAACGCAACAAAGAACCAACTAACGGGGATTGAAAATGAATGGTGGGCGGCCACTATTTACGGATGAAGCGCGAAGCATGCAGTCTGTCCGAACGAAACCAGAGTATAACCGACCAGTACCGCAAAACCCCCAGATTTCAAGACATTTCCAGCTTAAAAGTAGCCATTCAAATCTCGATTAGGGTAACTAGAATTTCCACCTAATTGTGGAACTGAACTTGACTTTAGATTATATCCCTTTGCGAAAAGTTTTCTAATACAAATACAATACAATACAAATACAAATAAAAAATGGAGTGAAAGTATCGTTAAGGGCGAAGCGCGAGAGTTTTTATGCTAGATCAAGAGCTAAAAAGGTTAGGACGCCTTAATTTCGAAGGTGGCACGTTTTGAGATCGACTGGATACATTTGTCAAGTGTAAATTTCAAGTTTTCTTTAGTTTGCTCAAAGCATTCAGACTGCCAAATGGTGCAGATAGCGGCCTCTTAAGTGAACCATGAGCCTGCTGAAGTCAATGATTTGTGCGCCGAGAAAATTCTAGAAAAGGTTGCACCACTCTAAACCTGAGTTTGAATTTTTTCCTGCAAAACGTATCTTATGTAGCGCCACATCATTAAATGAAGCATTTGGAAATAGCCGAATACCAGCACAGCCAAACAGATGTTAGCAAAACTTCTTTTCGACATCGGTTCACCTATTTGACCATTAAGAATAAGCTGAAAAGTTATTAGGGACCTAATCTGTGCAAGCTAACGGTAGTCGCTCTGTTTATGAAAACCTTATAACGATGAAGATGAGACAGGCTATATTTATTAGCGGATAGCTACAGAAGGCATACAGATAATTTGGGATCACAACAACGAAACCGTGACATGAAAGATTTCCCTAGGTTTTGCAGCTCTCATAAATTCAGGTCGTAATCTCAGACATCTTGCTTCCTTAGGAACCTTACTGTACGGTCCAACGAGATAATGCTATACATGAGGACCCGGTACTCTTCAAGGAATGGCACATCTGAGGACGGAATTCACGTAGAAGACGATCTGATCAGATCGACACATGCGAAATCTGGTATGACTGATAAACTAATGCGTTTGAAAGACAGTACTTTTGGCAGAACTGAGTTCGCTGAACTTTGGGTCACGGAAACAAGCCTCTGCGTAGATAAGCGACAACGCTCGCCCAGAGGAAGTGGATTGGTTAAAGGCGTTCTTAGTGCGTTTGTCTGTTTTCGCACTACACTGTGCTAGTCCCCCGGTGACTCGGAATCACTCAGCTACAGATGCATCAGGCAGAACAAAAGTAAATGTATTAGCCGTGCGTGATGGTTTTTCAGACTTTTTTGACCGCTTGCGAAAATACTCAGGATCTCCCTCTCTATATCCACAGGGCGTCCTAATTATCATGAGGCTTTTGCTGGGAAGGCAACAAGGAATCCAACGTATCATAAGTGTGAAGTCCGTTGTTCATTGGTCTTCTGCTGTGGGGTTTTCAGCAGTGAAATTTTGAAGAGTGAGGAAGAGGAGGGATGGACACAATGTTAATGAGGTCAGTCACGTGACTTGTGAGTCTGAGGAATCATCCAAACTTACATCTTTGGTTTAAAACCCCCCACAGACATCCCTTTGTATGACAGGCGATGCGGCTAGTTTGGTTGAAAATCATAGGGAACTGGATGAAGCGGAAAGAAACTATTCTTAATTCAGCTGTCAGTGGATACTTCGGTATTCGTCAGCCCTATTTTTAGGGCGTACTGTCTGCAAGGAAATAAACGATACGGTTGTCAGAGATATGCGGTAAAATCAACAGCGAAGGACTTGGGTCCATCTGTCTCCTATTGTCGAACTGAACGTCGACAATAGCCAGCCGTCAACAAAAGAAGTCCAGCGTGAGATAGCACTCCTCCAAAGGCACCCCGCCCCGATGACCTGCACCACACACTTTTCAAAGATGGTGAGGTTCTTGTGAACACTCTAACGAGCATACTGCAGATTTGGGACGAAAACAGAACATCAGTGAAATGGAGTGCGTCGACTGTGAACCCAGTCTTAGAAAATGGCGCAGGAAATTCATACGAAAAAATATCGTGGCATCAGCCTGGCATTCGTCACATCTAAGGTGCTCTTTGGCACTATTTTGTACAGTTTGATCGATTTTGGGGGAGAGATTCGTGAGAATCTAGCTGGGTTTCGCCCTGGCCGAGGATGCACGACCATATCTTTGCCTTGAGACAAGTTCTCGAACAGTACCAGGTACCAAGTTGATCATTTTCCTTGGTCCAGAAGCTGCATCCACTCTGTCATAAATCTGTCAGTGTTTAGCGATCAAAGAGGCCACTTCTAAATTTATATCCTTTATGAGGGAACTGGATGCAGTCTCTTGTGGGCGCGTACGACTACACAGCAAACTTTCGCCTGAGTTCACCACGTCCGGTTGTGTTAGACAAGACTGTCCTCTCTCACCATTCCTTTTCAGTTTTGTCATTGATGTTCCGCTTGAAATTCCCCTGCCTGCTTCTGAAACCTAGGGGATCGAAGTGCTCTTGGGACGTTCAGCATGCAGACGATATTTCTCTACTTGGTTCGGATCCTTCAAAGATGCCAGCTGTAAGCTTTGATATGCGCTTCAAACCTGCAAAGTGTAAACTGCTGCTACAAGACTGGGTGAGATTAAACTCAAACCTCATGCCTGAAAACGAGCCAATCGACGAGTTGGATAATACTTGTTTTTTATACTGGGAAGTTGTATAAGTTCAGGTGGATTTGCTGGAGACGAGATTACTTCGCGAGTCGGGAAGGCCAAGGCAACTTTGACCAATCTCCGACGACTATGGCACCGGCATGACGTTAGTTTGTCTGTCAGGGGTAGAGTATACACTACCGCAGTGCTTTGTGGATCAGAAACTCGGCCTCTGCGTGCATAGGACGTACGAAAGCTGTCAGTATTTGACCATCGGTGTCTCAGACGCATTGTCCGGGTCTGGTGGGAACATCGAATTAGCAATGCTGAGGTATGCCAGATGGTTTTAGGAAAACAGGACTCCCCCACGATGGATGAGTTACTCAAGTCGTGTCGCGGAAACACGGGATGGACCCTTGGTCTGTTTAAAACCGACATAATTAGTCTCGGACGAGAACTGTCCGGTGGTCACATCAAGGATTGCTGTGACAAGTAAACATCACAGTGCTTTTTTATGTCCGAGTTACGTTTGAACTTGACCCCAACGAAGATGGAGATGATTGAAGCACGTGTATGTGAAACGTTGATTTGCAGCGATCGGCGAATAACCTTGACTGGGCGTTGCATTACGCAGCAAGGAATTTCCAGGCAGAACGTACGATCACTTGGAGCACGAGGGGAAGAAGTGCTTAATGGTTGTAGTGCGCAATGAGGTAAATTTTACCCTATTAGCTCTTTGAACTCGTTTTGATTTGTCAAGCCACCAAGGTACACTGTGCGAATTCCATGAGATGCCGTTTTGAAAGTTAAAAAACGTCTGTTGGTACTGATTTTGTGGTCACACCAGTTAGTGATTATATGAGGTGAAAATTACCTTAAGCAAAGTCCACCTCAAAGCCTTGCCGTTTGTTTAAACCAGGTGACCGAGTGGACGCAAGTGTTCCCGAGTCAGATTAATCCATGTTGCACCACCTTGAAGAAGCATAAGCGCAGGGCTAGCAAAATCGACTTCCCAACGGTGGACGTATTTAATAAAAACCAATTCCTCTAGAAGACGAATGCTTCTTGACCCACGATCAGGTTTCCAACGGATTTAGGGCCGCTTTTTTTCAAACATCACGCCGTAATGGATACTTTGTCAGTGACAAAAGCCTTGTAGAATTCGCTCTTTATTGGGGAAGGGAAGCAAATCTATCAAGAGCTACACTCCGAGTGAAGCCACACCTATATTTGCACGGGAAATAACTCGTATACAATAAGTGTTTGAAGTTTATTCCACTTCTAAGTCTTATGACTCGTGAACACTTGGTAATTGAACACTAGAAATGTAGGTCGACGCACGCATGCTAAACTAAATGGGTAAACCTTGTCCCCTACGTTTGCCGTCAATGTCGGGACGCCAGATGTTATTTAGGTTTCTCATTAGCCCAGGTTTTCAATTGTCTTGGTTATCTGATTGGGGTCGCCTGCACGTTTTGGGAGTTAATCTCGCCAATGTTGACTCTATCAACAAAGTCGGGGAGTTTTCATATAGTCATAACCGAGATGACGCATTTAATTATCAGGATTAAGTGTCAGCGATCAAAGTCCTTAATCTGGTCAAAGTCGTCCACACAATGTTAGGGTCCAGATGGAAAACGAAGCTTATAGTCGAGGTGCTGAATGGGGCCAGGATACACCATAAGATTGCTGGATGAGAAAGCAACTGTATTCGGCTAATCCTGACGATAACCGCAAGTGAGATCATCTAAATGCTGAATAATAACTAATGTTCTTTGGATGGGGAAAACAACCGAGAAAATAAAGGGGACAAAGCTCAACCATCTCAACCATAATGCCTACATCTACCCACATTTGTATCGTCTTTTATTAATCAATACAGTCGAGCCACAAGACTTGGAAACAAAATGAAGTGGGGGACACCTGGTACATACCAGTAGAATGGATAGAAGATATACGTCGCCGTATGTTAGCATTCCTTTCAGTCGTGAGATGTAAAGCATGCAGATTACATAGAAAACGGGGTTGGTACCAGAGTGGGACGGACAATATGTTAAAGCTCGTATCATGCGACCAGAACCACAGCAACCAAAGGTGTGGCGTTTGTGCACAGAATGCTGCTTTGTGAACTTTATCTAACAGAGCGTCACTGATCGACAGAATCTATTAATTATAGTTTCGTAAAAACACTCGGAACGAAGGTTTGAAGAAAGCGCTTGATAACAGACTAAGTGAAGTCGCGGTTTGACCTTCGACCCTTTGGTTGCGTTAATCCTCGATGCAGTACGTGTTCTGCTATGCGTTCCGATAGACACTAACCGGTTCTGCCGATGAGTCTCCGCAACTTCAAAAGAACTGGTAAATTACGGCAGCGGGAGGAAAACCCGGCGAACTATGGTTGCGCTTCTGGATATTTCTTCGAACTGTATGGATTCGTCGCAATTGTACTGCGCTGTAGGCCTTCTGAAGGCCGAATTCAACTTTTGCCTTATGCCAACCAACCTCCATAGAATTGTAGGAATAGGTATATATATCCTTCTTTTTCGTGTCCTGTAGTCCTTCGAGGAGAAACTGTTACTTACGTCAACGAGGCGCTCGGGGTGGACGTTGACAATCAGGGATGCATAGAATTTCAGATCAGCATGGCGATATGTAAGGAGTTGAGATCCGACGGGTGCATATATCAGGCATGTAATTAGGGTTCAATGCTAACAAATATTATTACTGACATGGGCTACCAGACACTAACATTTGAGAATCTGTCCATGCACATGACAGTCATGCGGTGAAAAGATGCGAAAGGAAACGATTTCGTCTATGTCCTTATCAAATGGATGGACTGTCTACAAAAGTTCACCGTTGCTTCCGAATAACAAGGGATTGGCTAAGGACATAAGAATTCCATGACAGACCATGCATTCCCACTAGAAAAGCAATGGGCTGGTTGATCACAGAAAACACTTTTATCTCAATGTCTACGTCGGAACAATGGATTGATAGGTGTCATTGGCAGAGGAGGTACGTCACACCACATTATGTACACAATCGGTGGCGAGAAAAAAAAGAAATCAATACAGATGAAATGTGTCCAACAGATCCTATAGAGGTAGGATGAATGGAGAAGTCTAGTTGAGCGGACAGGATAGTCCGGGCATAGAAGAATGGAACGGTAATGTGAGTAGAAATTAAAAGAAGTCTTGGAGTTTAGTAAAACTGGACAAAAGAAACAAATAACAGAAGATACATGGATGATAAGGTTGGGGTCATTACAATGGGATTAGAGGGTCGAATGGGGCTCTTCGTTTGATGTTCCCATACAACACAGGAGAAAGAAAGAAGCCGGTTCATCATCAATAGGCGGGGTGTCCAGGAGAATATCGTACCGAGTATGTGGTCCTAATAGTGGTGTTCTGATAAGGAGGAACACGGTCGGGGGGATATGGATCTTTAAGGAAAAATAAGCTAACAAGTGTACATGGTTCGTTGAGAGAGAAAGTGAGACCGGTGTGTATGTCCAGTAGTGGACAAGGACAAACGAGTCCAAATGAACGATGCTAGGATCCAGTGGGTGTAAGGGCTGGGGAAGAAAAGTTCGAAGCCTGGTAGAAGAGAATGTAGGCTGTGTAAGAGGACTTGGACTGCCCGAAGAAATCCTCCAAGTTGACCGGACAGATTTTCTGTAAACAAACAAAGGGAACGGGGAAATAACATTATCGATTGTCAGGCGAAAACAAGTAAGACGCAACGCAAGTTGACGGAAAAGGATAACAACAAAACAAGCGCAAAGCTAGAGACAATATCTACAGCATAACACGCAAGTCGTTTTTCGCGACGACGCCACTATCCATTAGGAAAAGCAGATGATAAAAAGAAATTCACGTGCAGAAACCACATACAAAACAAAGAGGATGGGACTGTTAAGGGTTTCGCAGTGCGCAACGTAGAGACTGCGATACTTGCAAATTTCTTTTGCCCGAGCAAGCCGAGAACTGTAACAAGTCAGGTATACTGTTCAGGAGCTCACGATACTGATTTCCAATAGCAGTTCACTAGGATAACGACCGGATAAAAAATCGTTCAGCTGTAACACCCTTTCGGTGCCTAGCTGGCATGCCACCCGAAGGAAGCACGAGGGCTGAGGTACTGCCAGGTTGCCCAAGCCCAGACAGGGGAAGTCGAGATGAAGAGGTCGCATTTGAAACACGGACCTTCCGGGCAGTAAATTCGCGCTCTAACCACTGAACTATCTGCCCCCACCCCCCCAAAAAAATGGAACGCTTCACGATTTTGCGTGTCATCCGGATAATGCCCAGGGGTTAGCACCATGGACCTCCGTTCCTATGACCAGTGTTTGAACCCTGCATGGTCCGCCGACATCGTGTTTAAATGATGTACACATGTTTTTTCATCAATCAAGAAGTAGAACAAAATCCTTTCCTTCTCCCTGTACCCAGCATTTGTTGAACCGTTTTCGCATCCCGCTGAACGATGACATTTTTACTACATTTGGAGCGTACCGCTAAAGTGCTACTGTCTCACCACCTGAATACTAGAAAAAGCTCAGGTCATTTTCTTTCATCATGATCTTCCTTTATTCAAATTGGGTTCCGTTTTCTTCTTCCTGATATTGGTCCTTGAGACGGCACCCAACACTCGACTCTTTGACTCCGGGAATGCAGGCACGATAAAATTCTTGTGAAGACATCCCTGAGGGACTCATACGTTGGCTGCAAGACTCAAACAGGTCCCGACGACACATCGGGAACAATGAAAAAATAACAAATCTCACAGCGGAATTGAGATTGAAGACAACTTGCACTATATTCAGACTCAATTACACAAGGACCTTGACCTATTTTGCATTCAAGCGGACCAGGTAGGAAGCTAAGGGGTCATCATCATATGGAACTTCATCTTGGCGGTTTGCGCACATTTTCTTATGAGGAATGTTTGAAAACAGGCAACCTAAAACAGTTTGACCGCCAACCTCGTGTGGATACCGATGGATTCATTTACCTAATCGTTGAAGTGCGTTCAATCGTTTTCAATTAGGGACTGTGAACCGACTTTCAATGTGTCTCAACTTCTTGCCATAGGCGAACGGAATATTGTTAGAAATCAGGCTTAGGTGCACAAAACGTAAAACAAGAGTGTATTTTTAGCAAGTCCAAGCGAATATGAAAATATCAATCGCTAACGTTACCACAGAAACAACAGCATCTGGCCGTCATTCAGGTAAAATACATGTGCAAATAAGTTAAGTTCATGTTCACACCACTCGTTTGAACAGTCTTCCTTCTGTCCTGGCACAATTATTCTGATGGGTCCACACATAAAGGGGGTATTGATTACTTTCAGCATTCAGGTGGGCCACGCTGAGGCTTATCAACAAATGCGGTACTATGAATACAACAATGAAATAATAAAATTGTACAAACCTCAAATAGTGGGATTAAGCCGGTATAGGGACTGCTAATTCCAAATGGGATCTCAAAGTTCACACCGAATCAATAAAAAAGGCCACAAGATGGCGAAATCCACTTGTTGATTTAAACTAGACGTGCGGTGACAAGGTTAAAAAGTGGTTTACGTTCAGGTTAAAACGAGAAAGGGAGTATAGGCGCAAAACGGAAGCAAAAAGACGAAGAGCGTTGTACACAATGATAGTGGAAGAGAAGAATCAACAGGGGAAAGCACCAGACTAGAGTTCCGCTCTTATTAGGCGTTAGCTGACTGGCAGGTCCCGACAGGTGGGCCAATCGATGGACACCGCCAGGACACTTACTGGGTTGTCGTCATCTTAGCGGATGATGTGAACGCTTTTCCAACCTTTTCAATTACATGCTGAACACAGTCTGTTCCTCGTCAGTAGAAGCGCTTGCTGCGAGTTACTTGGAGGTTACCAATCGCAAGCCCATGATGGATCCAGCTGGATCGTGTGAATATCGATTACCGATGGAGAGCCTCAATTTAAGATTGCCGTTCCTTCTGGAGTACAAAAATTTGATAACGCCACCGTGCGGGATCGGTTATTGGTTCATTTACTCTCAAGATCACACATGCCGAAGCAAATGACCGGTGGTAAAAAGTTGAACGGAAATTCTCGCTTGTTTCGATGGGAATGTCATTAGAGACGAATATGGGAGGGAAGGAGAAAGAGTAAGAGTTGCAGCTAGTTAGACCCCAGAATTATTGACATCCAGATGACGCTTTCGATAACTGAGTTACCTCCCAACTGAAGAACACGTTTTTGGTGTTTTCAGTCACGGCTGTATAGGAGTTCAGGGAGGTAACATGGTCAGGATGCCAAAAAAGAGGGGTGCATCTGCCATCGTCTGCACATCCCGTTCTGTTAAAATGCGCGAAGGGAACTGTAGTTAAACCAATCAAGAAATGTTCCCTTGCCTACATTGAAGTGAAGGACAAACCATTCTAAAGTGCATTCGTGACTAGGGAAAACCTGAAAGATCGTCCGACCGGTAAGAGCTTCAGAACTGACACAGATCCTCGCTCAGTGGTGTCAGCAGAAAAACGTGAAAGGGGGAGCATTGATTCCACCGAAGGAAATAGGTGGTTACGGGTGACAAGACAATGAGAAGACGAATTAACAGGAAGCCGAAGAGCAAGCGCAACATAAACAAGAATGTGTGGTTACTTAGGGCATGGACACTGTTACCCTCTCAGCCAGCTACCCGTGCCGGACAGGGAAAAACTTCGGTGGGGAAAATGGTGACAGCCGGCAATTTATGGATTGAAGAAACGGTAGGATATGACTGAAGAGTGTGTCTATGATCGGCATTTAACAATGCAACACAGAGAATGCGTCATTAGGGTACAGCAATAGCACTTTCACAGCAGGCTAGATTGTACATGGGTGTCAAGAGTGAAACAAACTAGAAGGAATGGAAATTGGCTAAAACTCCACCCTTAAATCCGTTCTTCGTGGTAACGACAAACATCTTTATTCCCAGTAACTTAGTGAAGCAACTCTTAAACATTCATTCTCTCATGTCACTTGGTGTCCACCATAAGAGTGGGAAAAAATTTCTCCGATCATAAAACCCAAAGCTTTGGACTCCCAAAAGAAAATGCTTCCACAAAAATGGCGATTTTCGGTCGGTTCGCGAAGAACACTGTGCACTAAGTGGTTTCATTTACCTTGGACCCAGGGTTCCCGCCGGTGTCCACGGCTTTAACACTCCGACGACCCAGTAGTCGAAAACGACCAGCTTTGCAACCGATGGTGCGTTTTAGGTAACATACTGGTATCCCACAACTTCGTAGCCTACGGTGTTTCCAACCTCGTGAAAGACATAAGTCACATAAACCGCTCAGATGCAGCACTGCCTGGGTAACTCGGGGTGAATGGACGACTATGCTATCAACTATACATCCAAACGGATTCGTCGCACCTTCCACAGCGGATGCTGTGGTTGGTAGTCACTGAGCGAGAAAACCGACAGGTAACGATCAGTGATGGTTGGTCACACAGTTCACTGATGACGTGTTCGTAGCTGTATTGTCTTTGCCGAACTGGCCCCACACCACACCTTTGCTCAACGTTCCTGCCTCACATCATTGTTTCTCAAGAGACCCAAGTTGAACAGCTGCTCACAGCTTGTTGTGAAGAAGCCAACTGCCAAGCTCGACGGGTAGATCAATAGCCGGCTGATCAACAACCAATACACACAGCCTAGCTATCAACATTTCGACACATTGTTCATATTTCTGTAGATTATTAGCGTTGGGGAAAATGAAAATGTTCAGGAGTAAACGTCAGTGTATGGCGTATTTACAAATGAACCGAGGCGGCATAGAAGAGAAGCACATCGTTTCTCGAATGACCTGGCGCTATTTCTGGATGGAGTAACTTACACACCAACAAACGTTACACCCCCAGCTCCCGAATTTCGGTTTATGTGGTGGTGGAGTCAGAAGCGATTACATAAATGTCAAAGGGGCCAATTTTGCGAGTCACAAAGATGCTTGAGCTTTACTGAAGGAGCAGTCGGATAAAAGGGGAAAAATACGGACAGTATAGTGAGGTACAAGCAATATTATCCCATTGTGGTTGATGAATGCCATCGGAGTGTTACACACGACTACGTACATACAATGACAAAAAGTTGTGCAGACAGAGGATCAATTTTTAAATGGGAGCGAAATGAACTGTTCTCCCTTAACTTGGGTTCCTTGAGAAACAATAAACTGGTGAAAAGGCATAGACCGAAGATGCGACAGAGGGTTAATGTGATAAGGTGTATGCAGTCACTTGTTCTTTCACGTATACTGATGTTGCTGACAAGCTACGGAGGCGGAACACTTCAGTCTACTAAAGAGGGGGTGCGGCGAAGTTATGAACCTACCGTTTGTGTGAAAGAGGTTTGTGAATCTAGTTAGACGGAAAGCCTAATCAAGGTGATACATAGTTTATCGAAATTGTAAGTTTGCAACGAGGAGCTTGTGCGTAACGTTTCATGTAATGCTTTTTAAACAACAAGCCTAATTCTTTTACACTATTTGGTAACTTAGCAAGCGGGTTTGCAACTGTAGCGCAGTGCCAGTTGTAAAGCGCAGTTGAAGCTCTCCTCCGGTGGAACACACGCAGCACCAACATTGAAGATGTCGAAATGCGTATTTGTTTTCTAACTGGATCATGGAAGCTTGATTGGGATACAAAAACTACACGAATTCCGTTACCTAACTGTTTCTATAAACGGGTTATGATGCACTAAAGCTGGTATGCATGATGAAATTGCTTCAGTTCCAGTGATTTTATAACGTATGAGTCTCACAGTAACGACCCGACCAAAAGTCAGGGACTGATTCCGCAGACTTTACCTATCTGATGGACCCCAAATAGGGTAAAACCGGTAGTGGGCTGCTTGTGGATTTTGAACAATCGTCCCATGACACCAAATTCGGGGTTGCACTTTACTCCCTCCAAATAGGCTTTGAATCTCAACGGTTTTCGGACTCTTAATTCCTTACGAAATGATGTATAACATGGAGGAGAGGTCTGTTTGTCTAAAAACGATGGACAAGTGGCCTGAACAGACCGCGTAGGTACTGGAGTTATTGACTTTTCTAGTGTTAACACAAACCGATTGCACGTGTCAAAATCAGATTAGGTATCGCTGAAATTTTGCCTACGGCTACAACTGTCAGCCGCCTTTGAAAAGCGAAACGATGCGGGTTCACTGGATGGGTGAATGCCAAACAACATACGCAAATAGATCAAAATAAAAAGGAAGCGCTTGTCAATTCTCTTCGCTAATGTCTTAGTTCAACGAGAACCAAGATGCGGGTGGCTAAGCAAACTTGAGCAGACTGTGATGGTTTTCGACGTTTGACGACTGATGCCTATTCAGTACGTAACCTAATACACAAGCAACCCGCGAGTGTGGTTAATGAACCACGTGGCGACGGTTTTCGCAGACTGATTTTAAGAAGCCTCACCACTGAAAACAAAAAAATGTTTGATTGTTGCGCCCTACACTGAACTGATGTAAGCTAGTAATTTCAAATGTGGTTGTCCCAAATTGTCGTCCTGTTGTCAGTAGGGAAAAGGTGGAGGGTATCTTAGTACGTAGTTTATAGTTGATCAACTGAGAACGTAATTATAAAGGTATGACTCCAGTATTATATCGTTCAGCTGTAACACTCTTCCGGTGCCTACCTGCCATGCCACCCAAACGAAGGAAGAGGCAGGAGCAGTCAAGATACAAGGGGTTGGGTCCGAACAACGGACCTTCCGGTCAGCAATTTCGTGCCTTAACCACTGGGCCATCTCGAGCTCAGTAAAGTCCGATTAACCGGACGCGTTGGAGACGCACCGACTCAACCGAAGAACGAGTGATGGGAATCCCACAGGGAAAGGATGCAGCCTAAGTCATCTCTGTTGTAAAAGTACAAGCAGAGCTGATGTTAAAATACTGTTCAGAGTTTTTTCTACCAACAAGCTCTTTAGTGCACTAGGTTTTCTTGCGGCTGCTTAAGATTTCAACTTAATTGCCTGAATTGAACTACACAAGGCTTCCATAGTCTGGATGGAAGCCTGGAAGAGGTATCCACTAAACGTGCAATGTAATGCTGCATGGATCACGAAGCATAGTCTTCAAGTAGGGAGAGAAAGGTCCCCAGTTTAGCTGAGACCCAGTGACACCCTCGTTTAGCTGTTGCACCCTTTCGGTGCCTAACTGCCATGCCACCAGAGGGAAGCACGAGGGCTGGGATACTGCCAGGTTGCCCAGGCCCAGACAGGGGAAGTCGACAGGCAGATGTCGGGTTCGAACCACGGACCTTCCGGTCCGTAAATTCGCGCTCTAACCACTGAGTCATCTTTCGTTCACTATTTCTTGTTATCAACGTTTCCGTCGAGGTGCGACCCCACCTCACACTACTGTGCGAGTTAAAGCGTTAAAACAAGTCCTCTGGGCAACTGCTGTTTGCATCCTCCCGCTTCGGTGCGATTATTCCGGCTAATTCTCATAAATACTGGACTCGCTCTTTTACAGCTCACTAACAATGTATATCCTTGGCCGCCCTGGGATTTGAACTCTAGTCATGTGGATACAAATCCTGCAAATCTACTCACTCGTACGCGATTGTTATTCGCTCTCGTCATCCAGTCACTACTCCATTCTCGCACCAGCCTTTCTTTGGTAATTAGACTGGAAGATGGAATCAACTGTTTGAGTCAGAACTGTACAGACAGATGGGGTGGTCTTCAGTACAATTTGCTTGTCAGAGCGATGTTAACTTCATTGTTAGTAATTTGACAGGTGACAGTTTCCGTGCTGCTTGCTGATTTCGGGTGCCTTGACAAACTCCTACGAATAGAGAGGAGCTGACAATGGTGCTTCATCAAACTCGGATTCGCTGTCGATGATGGCAAGAGGTTTGCAGCGACTGATCGCCATTTGCTTCCGAGACCAAACTTCGCACATACAAGGGCCTCGTGCATTAACTGTCAATGGTACAACCGCATTCCTCGGTTTCTGCACAGTTCAACCTACACGCAGTGAAATATGACTATCAAGTGAGTAATGAGTTTATCGAGACTAGGTAATGAAACACTATCAAGTGACTGGAAGTCGAATAATATCGAGGTTAATGAAGGTCGTTGGCTGTTTGCAAAATAAAGCAACCAAGGAAGTGGGAACCAGAGTGGTCCAAGGTCGTTTACTGCAGCTAACCTCTCGGGGCTCTGATAAACGTTAATCGAGAAAGGAGGCCACAAGTATGAAATAACGGCGATAGTCAACTACAAACAGAGGGAAAGAGTGCTTACGTCAACTACTTCGTCGTCAAAGAGCAGCCAAAGACCGTGTGATTTCACCAAGGTGACGTAATGTCCACGATTTGGCCCAGAGCCTGAGTGCACAACTACGGCGATCAGTTTGTACAGCCAGTTTTGGTCGGCTGCCCCGCCGGACTAAAGGACAAAATTGACAAGAACAGCAGTTACGTCATGCAAAGTAAAGCTATATGGAACCCAGAAACATATCGGAATCCGACCTCTAGTGACTAACACAGAGGTTTGGTGTCAGGTAATATGAACTACAACAAGAGTAGGTTCACCCTGCAAAGAAGACACGCTAACCCTTCTTGGAGGTGAAACGGTCAGCGATGTGACGACATACCTAACCAAATCCGACTTCTATCATTTAAATTATTTGAGCTATTCGTCTGCACGTATTGAGAGAATTTCGCCTCTTTTGAAGAAGAACAAACACCAATTAACTGGCCTAGAACTGGTTCAGGTTTGTGTTTGTGGCACCATACAAAACTTGAAGAGGTAATGCAGGACAGGGAAACACATTTCAGTTCTCATAATCCCATTCACGTTCATCAAACTGTCTGATTTTCACCTGTGACTAGTTATGATTCTACCTTGTGATGCTGTGCAGTAATTCATCGAGAGGGATAATTGGGAGGAAGAGGATCTTTAGCCTCTCTTTGAGAGACTGTATATCAAGTCGTCACTGTTTCGAGATTTTCAAAGGAGTGGCTTCTATTTAGAGGCCATTATAATCGGATAGTGTGTTGACTCTTTCATTATTGCATGTGGTCAGCGATTCCAAGTGATATGCCACGCTGTCTGTAGGTCCCATCAAGTCGCTGGTCATTTAGGTGAAACCATGCATGTTGCTCAGGCTTTTAGGCAACCCGATAGCCTGAAGACTTACAAAACTAATCATGGATTACATTACTGTGCGACGGTAAGGCGCTGAATTGTTGTACGGTAAATGGTTCCATGTCGAAGTGGTCTGGTGGAAAATAGGCATGTTGACTGCGATAAATTAACACGCTCACACAAGATGCCCGAAAAGTCCAAGCAGGGACGTTTGCATGAGTTTGCTCACGTAAGCGGAGGGTGTCGAAGTGTTCGTCATATGTGTTGGATGAATCGGTCGCCATGTGCTGTACGATGGCTACCTTGTTCAGCAAGCCAAGAAACTGGAGGAAAACCGGCTGGTGATGGACGACCTGATGTTGAGAAATGTGGCTGCCCATCCAGTATAAAGAGCTAAGTGTAACTCTGGTTCCTGAGACGTTGATCGCTGAAACAGTACAGGGTCCGTTAACATGACGGCAACCGAGAAGTTTAACGGTAGGGTCAAGGCTTACACAACCTAACAGCCACTTAGTCACCATGTTTCCCTTGCCCTGAAGCGAAAGGCAACACAAACCAAAAATTGATAGCAAGGTCCCGACAACAAACGTTTTTTATGGTCGCCTTGAGCACATGCACAATGGCTTCTTGGGTGTTTCCCACATCATGAAATCCCAAGTGCAAATCTTGTGATCTGTACCATCAGGTCACGTGACCCATTCACACAAGGTTTGTGACACATGTTGAAGTGAACATGCCACATGGGCTAAACAGCTGCAAGTATAGTGATCGGTAGAAGTAATTGAGTTACTCTATTGTTATGGTGATAAAACACCGGTCGGTGTGGTAAAGTCCGATTGGTACAGTTAAGTAGCCCTATGCCCTTGTTCCTTGACGCGGAAACGAGAGAGAGAGAGTAGTCAATTAGTTTACCTGTTCGTTTTGCCTATAGTGCTGTCCTAGTCGTTGGTAGGGTACAGTTAAGATGCCACAGACGCCAGTTGTAGGATAGCACTTGGTCTCTAAATCAAATTAAATGATCGTTCAGCCGTAACACCCTTTTGGTGCATAGTTGCCATGCTACCCAAAGAAAGCACGAAGGCTGAGAAACTGCCAGGGTGCCCAAGCCTAGACAGGAGCGGTAGAGATGCCGAGATTGTGTTCGAACCACGACCCTTCTGGTCAGTAGGTTCGCGCCCACAGTTTTTCGGGGCACATCATCAGTCAAGCTATCGCCCTAGAACAGTTGAAATAACACATTTTCAAGTTGTAACTATCATCTGCTTCAGCGGACGTTCGTAGCTGTGCTGCTTAATGAACTGATCTGGGTATCCACTGGAGAGTAGTATTGGTTGGAAGTGGTGGTGGTGGTGGTGGTATTAGTAGTAGGACGGACACTTTGTGCCTGATGTGCGAGTGCTTACCGCGCCTTGAAGAGCATTTGGCATTGTTTGTCCTTTCTTCGGTTGCTGGTCTTTACACGCGTGTTTCCATGCCAAACATTCTTGCATACGTTGAGATTCATCTTGTCTGACTGGGACTGTTGGCGGCACGCCTTCGAATGGGACGCTTCCCTCGTTTTATCTAATATTTTCCTTTAACCTTTCCACATCTATCACTTGCACTTACCTTTTATGTTTGTGACAATGCTCTTCGAAAAATAAACGATAATAGTAGTTCGAACAGTGCAAATTATCCTGAACTGCATTTAGGGGCCAGTGAAGCTAGGCTACGAATTTGCAGATAGTCCCTCATGTGGACCTGTAGTAAATCGCTCGTTAGTGTTTCACCTAAGCAACTGATGAGTAAGGCATCCGAAAATGGAGGGTAATTGTTCTAATGTCTCATTTACACCGCTAAAATGTGAACAGCAGATCGTTATAGCTACAATTCGAATGTCCAAAGAATCTGTCAGTTGTGCCGGCACAACACTTTCAGGTTTCTTACGTTGATAATGAGAATAAATTACGGGGACTATACGTTATTTTGAAAGAAATGATCGAAAAGGCAGTGGGCTGGATGTATTATGCTTCGGCAGTACTCGAGTTTAAAAATGGATGGCGGGCACAGCAATCAAAGCGGGCAGGCCCGGTGAATAAATAGTAATGCACTTTTGATTAATGTACCGTAGGGATTCTAAAAGGTTAAGTGGCCCGGCAGCTTAACAAAACATCAGATGAACGTACAGACGTTCCCAAATATTCGTCAGTTTCCAACGTGTAATTAATAAGACTACGGCTGATCGATGAAATGACAAAACAAGGAGGCGAAGTGTATGCGTAAACCCAGTGTTGGGCACCTGTTTCAACAAAAATGCTATCGATATTGGTGATCTAACCCAGCCTGTCTATCCTACCAAACTACGCGACGGCTGGCAAGGTAAACTTTTATTGGCAAAAATAAAAATACACCGGAAATGTGATCGCAGAACGCAAAATCTAGCAGATAGTAATGAAATCGAATCAGATTAATGAAATGGAAATATGGTTTTACCAACCTATTGATCCCGTCACTTACCGTATTTGGGAGCCGTAATTCTGTGGGAAATACCACACGACAGGAGAGTTTTGTGAAGCTGTTGACCTCTTCAGAGTATTTGAACCTCTTCAAATGGAGGGCCAATATCAACGGAGGTTTTTTGACCCGCATACTACAGTGTTGAGAAGGGGGCATACGTTGAGGATTAGAGCACAGAAGGATGAACACGGCAAAGCAGGGGTAAGCGCTAAAATATTTTTCATAAACCATTGTCATCAGTACTTTACAGACCGGCTTTATGGTCCCAAAAATACCGTTGATGGGAACACTGAATTCCTGTGAGCGGCTGGCAATTATAACTGACCCTGACTTCCTCCACTAAGATGCACACAGGATCCATGAGAGGAGTACCTCTGGATGATGGGCTTTACCTGCCCTGATAAACGGCTCGGCTCCTCTTTTAGCCCTGACCAAGGCACTTCTGTATTTTAGCTGACATCAGCTATTTGTGTGCGATCGTTCTTAAGTTCTGCGGCACAACTCCGACTCCCTTTGAGCGTATATCCTAGACGAGCTGGCATGTCTGGCCATTGAGTCCGAGCTCGCCCTGACGCCAGGTAGATCGTACAAGATTGTGTTAAGGCTAGTTGTGGAAACCAAAGAAAATGCATTGCCGCACTAAAGGGGCTACTCAGACAAATGTCCCATGTACGGTGGGAAAACATCGGTGTTCGAACGGTGATGTTATGCTGTCGATTGTGATGATGAAATTTCCCATGTCAATGTGGATATATCTCAAATATACACCGTCAGTGTTCACTAGAAGTGATTCACTTCCTGTTAAAGGAGAACAGCTAGCGGAATTGAGTATAAGGGACTCACGATTTCAGTATTCCTGGATTCCTGTGGCAAACATGACTCCGCTCTCTTTAACACGCTTGCTCAGCAAGGGATGCCCCGGAAGTTTGTCAACATAACAAGTTCTTTATATTCTTAGACTTTTGGGCGTGAGAATGAGTACTACTACTATCGTTTATTTTTGAAGAGCATGGTCACAGACATAAAAAGTAAACGCTACTACTACTACTGCTAAAGATAACAATAATAATAATCATTCAGCTGTAACACCCCTTCGGTGCCTAGCTACCATACCACCCGAAGGGGTCTGAGATAATGTCAGGTTGTCCAAGCCTAGACAGGAGCGGTCGGTATACAGAGGTCGGGTTTGAACTACGGACCTTCAGGACAGCAAATTCGCGCCCTAACCACTGAGCCATCTCGGACATGTAAGGGTATGCGGGAAGCTCTTCGAAAGATTCCATACACAAAGTGGTGTCCGACATGGAGGCCAACTCTCTCCATTCCTTTTCAACTTCGTGATCGACAAACTTTGGAAGGGCTTCAAAACCCTGGCGTTCAAACAGATGCTGACGAAAGCCCCGTCGGTCGACGAAACCGTTTTCATCTTCTAAGAGAAAAAGGAGGCTCAGTTGTTTTCAAGTGAACTGACCAAAGCCATCCCGTCCTTTGACATGCGCTTTGCACACACAAAGTGCAAGGTCATGCGCTTCGACATGCAGCCAGTGAATGCGCCACTTACAATCCACGGAGAGGCACTCGAAGTTGTGGGTATTTTGTATTGCGTATTTTGCGTATTTTGTAAGTTGTGTAACTTCCTGTTGTGGCCAGACAGATGAGGCCAATAAACGAATCGGGTCGCTTGTGCTAATTTGGGAGGCCTGCGCCGGCAAAGCGGCGTATCCCTCAACCTCAAGGGGTGTTTATAAGGCTACAGTACGGACTGTATTGTACGGTTTGTGAGACGTGGTCTCTGTGGGCAGCAGAACTGAGACGTATTCAGGCCTTCGACAACCGTTGTCTAAGAACCATAGTCCTTGTGGACTGGTGTTGGCAAATAGGCAACAAGGCCATTAGAAAGCGAGTATTCGGTTGTGCAACGGGGAATTAGTCGAGGAATTTGTCCAGTACCAAAATCTGCGGTGGTTTGCCACATATTGACATGTCGAATCATTTTTCAAGCCGAAAAGTGTGTTGTTTTCCGTGTCCAATTCAGAGCAGCGCAAGAAGAGAGGTGGTCAACATCCGACCTGAAAAAGGGTATGAGTGCGATTAAGAGAAGTCTGGATACTATTGGTGCAACTCGTCTTCCAGGATGAGATCCGCGTAATCCCCCCTATGCGTGGTTGGAGATGCGGCGATTATGGCTGCTAACCGACGTCAATGACGTCCTTGTTCTCAGTTTCTATCCAGATTGTTCAAATGAGTGTCTGGAGGTGTAGGCACCTCAGAGTGATTGTGGTAAGCTAGCACTAGGTCCTTTCCCCATCCACTTTTATTGCTTTATTTACAATGAGGTTTTCAAATGAATTCTGATTGCATGATAGTGCCGAACAGTGATGTGCTGAATAGCCGTGTAAAAAGCGCGACCATGAGAATTTTCCTATGTTAAAGATTTAAAGCTTTCATCCAAGAACTCAAATAGTTTTCAAATGCCTCCAGCTGCTAGTAGAGCGTTCGCAACTGAGTAGTTCCAAAATGAATATTGGATAAGGAATAGGCCTCTGAAGAAGCGCCAACGAAAACTATCGGGTTAAAATGGCAGGAGTGCCATCAGCACCACTGGCATTAACTGTCGTAAAACCACAGGTCTATAATAAGACGTTGTTCAGTGTGCAGAATAAGGTGGATATAAAGAGCGCCTGATATTAGCCTACAACAAACAATCTAATGTCCCAATATCTAAAAACACTAGTGCAGACTAGTGAAACTAATTGAAACTGATATCGCGATGAACATCCACCTTATTTGTCAGTCATATCCTCCGAGGACAGACAGAGAAGCCCAATCCTGGAAGGCATATGGCACTCAAGGCACCCAGACTCTTCCTTAATACCTTTCTGTGACGTATCACGTTGTGCCCTTAGGGGGTTTGCATCATCCGGTAGGATGTACCAATAACAGCATTCATCTCAAAGGACGATGAACGGGTCGCCTAAAAAGGAACTCGTCGGGAGTGGAAACAGTGATGCTCGAACGAGACACTAGTGTACTTTCGAAGGGTTGTATTAGACAGTGTATTAAGATTATTCGGTCGCGGAAAAAATCCAGCAACATCAACTGCGGTGGCTCGGCCATGTGCTACGCACACCGAAACATTGTCTGCCGCGACAAGTACCGTTCCCCACGCCTCCTTCAGAATGAGGCAAACTACGAGATGAACGTATGAAAAAGATTACGAGTATGAGTGATATTGGCGCGGTCCGTCTTAGAGGATGGGGTCCTTGTGACACCTGCGATTGAATGGAGACGTTGCGAGAAATGGCGACTTATCGATGTCAGTGGCATTCGTGCTGCCGGTTTCTTTCCAGATTGTTTAATTGAGCATATATAGAGGAACCTCGGAATGCATGCGGTAGCTTAGAACCAGGTCCCTCCTTCATCTACTTTTCTTTTTCCACTTCCAGGCTTTAAATATAATTGAATGATTTTTATGGTTGTACGACAGTAAAACATCAACCTCAACACTGATGATGGTGATGGTTATCTGCGTAGAATACGGCGGTCGGTCAGCTGAAGTGTTGCTCGCAACGTCTAGTCTAAACTGTAGGTTGACATTAACATCACTGACAGCAACACCAGATGAGAACATTGGTGCTTCAGGCCGACAGGTCGGTACTTGCTGGAGATGGGAGTTTATGTAATTACGTCGATAAGAGGTTTACAATGATAGTACATGAAAGTGTGGAATAACCCCCGGCACTTGCAGCATTTTACCCCGTTTAGTGCATCGGCTTTATGGGCCCACAAACCCTAACTCTCTGGTATAGGCCCAGTGTTACCAAGTATCCGTTCCAGGAAAACAGCAGTTTCAATGAACATCCAGGAATTGCACGCGACTATCAAAACTCTCATGCACAATGCACTGTATGCGGATGTGAAGATCAAGCCTCAGGAACATCCGAGATTCTGCCATGAAGCGTTGGAGAAGACAGCTTTAGAATGTCTGTTTTATTTTAGAATATGCGAGCTTTTCGGCAGCTAAGTTGGGCACGCAATTTTTGCGTGTCAGGCCAAGAATATCGGCGCGATTCTCCAAGGATTCATATCATCTCAGCTATTTACCTTCATATCAATGATTTGGTTGTCTGGTTCTTCCCATCTCCACACCACAGAAGATGTCCACCTTGATCATGTTTCCGAGCATCAATTATGCAACGATCATACACTAGCGGTCATAGTAATGAACACTGACATTGAGACTCTCCAGTAAAGGATGTTGACTGAAATCGCGTGCAACCCATCTATGTCCACTCCTGTATCCATACCACCGTTCCTCACAGTATACAGCGGCAATCAGTGCAGGAAGAATAGAGAATTACGAGCGCAGAAGACAATGAGAAGAACAGTCAGTTGGCGATTAACAGTAAGATAGAAGATACGCCAACACTACTGGCCACGTGACTTTGTCGTACCAGTAGGTATAATCTAAAGCTGTCACGTTGTCGTGGTCGGGCTTTTGTGCTGCAATAATCCTGAGGGTCACGCTGGCTAGAACTCAGTTACCAAAGGTTCAACGATGCCAGGAAGGCCAACTTAGAGCAGCCCGAGGAAGTAATTGTATTAAGAGACGGTCTGGAAGTAAAGCCGTACTGTCATCTGCAATAGGAGTGTGAAGGCAATAAGGCATTTCGCAGCATGTCCATATTTATGGAAGCTGCGACGCTACCTTCCCCCGAGGAAGGACGAGTTAGAAAAGGTCGGCCCTAAAAACCGCACACCGATCGCTCAACGGTTGATCGTGACAGCAGGCGCATTATTCAATACGGTTGAAATACTTTCGGAGCCGAATAGTCTGGTGCTGCTCAGAAGGCACCTGCTGTACGCAGCCGAACTAGGATTGCGACAGTAATGCCTTACTCCATGCGTCCTCGGGCCAGGCCGGTACTCTGGAACCAAGTGGGTCAGACTATTGAGTTACTGGCTCTGGGAAGGGTCCCCAAAGAAAACACTAACAACCGCTGCCTCACGGGTCAGATTTTCGAGTCAGCGGTTAGGGGCAGGGTGTCCGAACAAAACCCTATACCCTCCCACTGCCTTTTGAGTCAAAGACTCAAAGTGGGGTACCTCATCCACACCCCCTTCTTCGGCTTGGACAACCGGGGAGCATGTGTCAACACTGATGCTGCTGCCTCTGATGATGATGATGATGAGCATCGTTCGTCCTTGCAGCTCTTCGCTCACTGGCCCCCATCTACACCCTGTCCTCACCCATCCAATGATGGAGTGCGATCAACCAACCACAAAAGACCTCATCCACATTGCAGCCTTCAATGTCCGTACTTTATGTCAAATAGGGCAACCGGCATCTCTTGCTGAAACCTTGCATTCCCTCTCTGTCGATGTATGTTGCGTCCCAGAAACCCTCATAAAAGACCCAACTTCGGACGTGCACCTCAAGCCGCTTAGGACAAGCTCAAATATTCCACGTTTCACTCTTCGCGTATTTGGTGATCCTGACGTAATGGCTTGTGGCATCTGCGGTGTGAGATTTGCACTCAGCCCGAAAAGTGAAAGCGCTTTACTGGACTGGATCTCAGTAAAAAGTCGTATGTGCGCTGTGCGGTTGTCAGGCTCAATTAAATTCAATGCAAGTTGATGCGGTAAACGGTGTCTATTTGTCGTATCAGCATGCGCCCCGACAGACTGCAGTTCTGAAACTGAGAGCGGGTTTTATCGAGATCTTTCACGAATGCTTCGGTCAGCAAGGACGCAGATAGTAATCCTGGTGGGTGATATAAACGCCAAAGTTGAACGATTAAGCCCGGAAGGGCAGTTAGGTGGCAGAATTGGAGTCGATGCTCAGCGTGGCGATAATGAGGAGCGGCTACTTCAGTTGTGTGCTGATAATCGTCTGTCCTTGGCCAGTACGAACTTCCAGCTGAAACGCTCACATCGAGTTATTTGGAGGCCACCAACCTCAAGAGAGTCATGGACTCAGTTGGACCATGTGACTATCAGTTACCGACAAAGAGAGTCAAGTAAAGATTGAATACCCTTCTGGTGAGGGCAGCTTGACTCTGATCATGCCATCGTGCGGATCTGGTTATCACCTCACTTTCCGTAGGCAGCATGCGTGCCGAAACATTAAACTTCGACAAGTTTCAATAGCTCAAGAGTATCGAGCAGGTCTGGTCAGAAAGCTACTGGAAACCCAGTAATGTGGATGGTGAAGACTACTTGGAGGTTCAATATGAGTGAGTTAAAGGAACTATGCTCTCAGCTTTCAGAACTGTTTGTCTAGGCCATCCGACTCGACCAAACGAACAGTAGATATCGTCGAGATCAGCAGGTCTTATTTCTGCCAGAAAGGTCATACAAGAAACTAGCGACTGCGGTGGCACACGTGGATCCCTCAAAAACCGGATAATCAGGAACCTGAAGGATGATAGAGAACGCTATTGGATTGCGAAGGCCCACGGGGTGGAGAGGGCTTTCGCTGCAGGCAACAGTCGTGCCATATTTCAGCTGCTTCGATCAACCGGTCAGAAGAAGACAAGTGTCAGCGAAATGACATGCGGAAGAGACGGAACGGCAGTTCACTCACAAATTCGTCGTCTTGAGCGAGGGGCTGAACATTTCAAAAACAGTTCCGCTGGCCTTGTCCAACACAACCACTGAAAGAACCCAGCGGGCCAGAATGGAACCTCAACAACAGCCCGCCGTCAACCACAGAAATCCAGCGTGGGATATCAATCCTTTAACGTGACAAGGCTCTTGGCCTGGACGGTATTCACCGCGCACACTTCAAAGAAGGTGGTAAGGTCCTGGTGATCAGTCTAACTACCATACTTCAGAAAACCTGGAGTGAAAACGGAATACCAATGGTACGGACCTCCTCGACCATCATTCCAGTCTTCAAAAAGGGCCCAAGAACGTCATGTGGAAAACATCATGGGGTCAGCCTGATATCCGTCGCACTTAAGGTGCTCTGCGGCATTATTTTGCGTAGGTTGATCAATTGTCGTGAGAATCAAGCTGGGTTTCGTCCTGGCGGAGGATGCATCAACCATATCCTTACCTTGCGACAAGTTTTGAGTAGCGCCGCTTTTTCAAACATCCCATTTCGGTCGTTTCTATTGATCTAAAGGCTGCTTTGACTCTGTCGGTCGTCAGAAACTTTAACGGTGTCTGGCGATCAAAGGTGTCCCTTCCGAATTTCTATCCCTTATGAAGGCACTGTATGCGAACCCCTATGAGCGTGTAGGAGCATAGGACATGCTGTCGACTGAGTTCACGTCCAGTGGTGTAGGACAAGGCTGCTCTCTCTCAACTTTGTTATTAATGTGCTGCTTGAAATTCCTCTGCGCGTTTCTGAAACCCCGGGGGGTCGAAATGCTCCCAGAAGGTTCACTCACAGACATTGAGTATGTAGACGATACTGCTCCCCTCAGTCCAAATCTCTCGTAAATGCAAATCATTTTCAATAACCTAAATAACTCTGCACAACGGTGTGGCATGTGCCTCACACCTCCAAAGTGTAAAGTGCTGCTACAAGACTGGGTGGGATCAAACCCGAACCTCATGGTTTAGGAAATCGGTGTGGTAGATAAATTTGTTCACCTGGACAGTTGTGTAAGTTGCGGTGGACTGGCTGGAGATGAGATCACTTCATGAATTGAGAAGGCCAGGACAGCTGTTGCCAACCTCCGACACCTATGGCGTGACGTCAGCTTGTCTGTCAAGGATGGAGTTTACACTACGGCAGTGCGATCCATACTGCTTTATGAATCAGAGACGTGACCTCCACGCACAGAGGACACACGAAAGATGTCGGTGTTCGAACATCAGATTAGTAATGCTGATGTCGGCCAGATGGTCCTCGTTTAGCTGTAACACCCTTTCGGTACCTAGCTGCCATACCATCCGAAGGAAGCACGAGGGTTGGAATACTGCCAGGTTGCCCAAGCCTAGACAGGGGAAGTCGAGATACAGAGATCGGGTTTGAACCACGGACCTTCCGATCAGTAAATCCGCGCCCTAACTACTGAGCCATCTCGTCCCTAGGACACCAGATGGACCTAGGAAGGAGGAACTCTCCCGTGATAGATGAATTACCCCCTCTTCATAAGTTACCCTGGTTAGGACATGTACTCCGCATGCCAGAAGACCGTCTGCCTCGCAGAGTTCTTTTCGCCCAGCCTTGTGCTGAGTGGAAGCGATTGAGAGGTGGACAGTGTATGACCTGACAACGAAGCATGAAAACACTAACCAGCAAACTGAGTCGGATCAACAAGTGCTGCCTGCCTGGATGGGGACCCCGGGACTAAACTCACCAACAGTTACTGACAGACAGAAAAGGCCCAACCGCATATTCAGTGGAGCTGGTGCATCAAGGCTATCTCCCTCAATACGTAGCTACCCAGTAGGCGAACTAGCTGAACATGCCATCGCTCCAAGGCTTGGCTGTATGTTCCACACTGTCTCACTTTCCGGTGGCGGCTGAGACCAATGTACACATGGTACATGGTTTATAGTGAATGGTTGATTGAATTGAATTAATGGGATGGGTGCCTGATATTTCAACTACAACCGATATACACTAGCGCGGTTAGGACCCGGCGTTTTGATATTCCGTCTCCAGGTCATGCGATGCTCCAATCAGAACCAACTCCAGCAAGGCGAGGCAGTCGATCAGCTGGCATACGAAGCACGAGGTAAAGCCATCAAACCAAACAGTCGAACGAGAAAGCATTGGATTTTTTGCTAAAAGACGTCCATCGAACTCCAGCCTTGCTGATTTTGTGATCCCATGACACGTGGTGGTGTCTCGAAGGTGTCCGTGATCATCACTATCACCAACGAAAACAAGTGTGAAAATACTAAGGCTTAGCTGCTATGGAGCCAAGTGCTGCGGCAAAGGGACTGGCGTGACGACTTAGGTGCTTTCATGACCCATTCAACAATACTGGGGGATTCACTCTGACACCTACAGAGTGTCTCATACCCGGTTGGTTAATGGGTAGGTCCCTGGTCCTGCAGGAAAGCGATTAAACACATACGGCGACTATGTATTCAGTGATTTGTGCTACTGTGGCAAGCTGCCTTGCGACCAATCGTTTGACCCAATGGCTCCGCTTAAAGAACCTAATCGTACTCCCGTCTCGGCTTGGTTGCTTCGACGGTATTCCACCCTACGTACAACCACGAGCATCGCAGCTGAAAATGTCATACCACCTCAATCTTCCGGTGGTGCCATCGGCAGGGTCACTTTCCTTGGTGCAAACACAGCGGGTAAGCAAAAGTAAGCCACTACACTTCAACATACCCCTACGTTTGTCCTGATTTACCCTTGGCAAAGAGAATTTATCGTAGTGCAACGGTCTGCGTAAGTCAGCAATACACTGAGCTATACTAGAGAACACCCATGTGGCAACCAGGATGGTCAGTGGGTAGTGGTCTGACAAAGTCTTCTGGCCCTTCAGGTTGGTGGTTAGAACAGCTGTGGCAGCATGGTGGTCTTGTGCAAACCATGTCTGCTTTGCTGTCATGTTTTTAGCCAAAGGCTTTGATTGGGGACAACAATAGTCATTGTGTCTAAGTGTTGGAGCCCCGGCAGTATGGTTCCACACGAAACCAGGAGTTGTGCATACATTCAAGCCACACTGACTGTCGCGTTGTGAGACCAAGCTGGTCGCATTCTTTCTTTGGTGTCCCTTACCTCCCATCCCACCCCAATCGATGACTACACCTCCGTACAGCCCAGCTGCAAGGAAGAGACAGCCCGTAATCGGGCCCCCCCGATACGGTGAACTAAACATCGCTCTGGGATTGCTTGCTGATGAGCGTCTTTAAACACTAAAAAATGCAAGCTGCAGCTGCGTTCGGGGATGCCACCGAAGCACCGACTTCCCTAATGGCTGATGGAGTACCCAAAAGATATATGAACACCTTCCCCACTAAATATAAAGGGTGGTGACATCCTTCGAGCTTTTCTTACTGGAAGACTCCATGAGCAGCGTAGGTCTTTCGGGAAAACGAGTCTAAAACCAAGGTTATTTAGGCACGTTTGTGCTTGATTCACGGTCGGGGAAGCCAACTGCTGAACGGCTGACATTAGAGGATCGTCGCCATGGGTTTTTTCCAATCACCACGGAAGTGCGAGGTTCTGGTACAGGAATGGACGACTGCATCACCCACTGTAACACTACAAACTAAGTTTCCCGAGTTGTTTGGTGGTTTGACACATGGGGTGAGCAGCATATCACCCGACGGCTACATGGAAGTGGGTGCCCGAATAGCGAAGGCGATGGCAACTTACCTATCTTGCTTGTGTTGAGCGGTTGCGCAGGCAGCGGCATTCCGCGGGTATAAATGTCGGTCACTACGCGGAAGGCGTCTGAAGACTTTGCTTTCCTTACACAGAGACGCTCTTTATGTGAGTGAGGAGCAGCGAAGCAAGACAGGTCCTGCGAATTGGGGAAATGTTAGAGGTGACTGCTTAAAGCTATCTGGCTCAGACGCGAACATCAGACCAAGATCAAAACTTATCCAGATAAGCCGTTAGATCCATCGTGCCAGGTTGAAAGAAACGAATGACGGAGAGGAAGCATTCTGTTGGACCATTCCCAGTCTAAATGACAGTGACTACTTGTGGTAACAAAACGTTGTGGGACCTGACAGAAAGACGCACTCAAAGGCGACCCTTGATTCCGCTACACAGTATATTTTATTGCCCAGCACAAATCTTGAGTCAAGAACCACTACTTACGAACTGGGGACAGAAGATATTTCTCAAGGACTCACCATTTTTGCGCTTCTTGCTTACATCGACAGAATTCACAGTAATATTTATTTTCAGACTGCATCATCTCTGTATCCGAAAAGAACTTCAGACAATACACGATACTGCAATTCTGCGCGATATCCACCGACAGATCGAGGAAGTCTTCGTCCTTCGTTCGTACATTTTCACAGGTGAGGCAACGTGTTTCGTTTGTTAGGCAACCTTGAAATATATCCTGGATCCAGTTTTGTGACCGGTCGGCGGAGATACTGTCGGGATTCTTATCGTTGTCTGAACGTTCAGCCTTTCGAAGCTGCTGATCCGCTTGTTGTTCAGCTACCAGATGTAAGCACGATGATAGTACGTTTACCTTGTAAAATGTCGGATATCTCGTTCAAGATGTAGATGAGAAATTCATGAGCATCCTGTTGAAGATAGTTATCAAAGGCTCCTGAAGATTCCAATCAGAAATGTTCGAGGCCATACCGTTTTCTCGCTTAAGTCTGCTAATGAACTTTTTCGGTGCGATTTGGCCAACACTCTTCTTCTGGGTCGTTATAGCGTGGAACAGATCAGCGAGACAGCTCAAGAGGGTCTCCTTCTTGTGACTCTTCGTAAGTCTGTATTGAAGAACCTTTTCTCGGAATGGTTTACAAAAGAAAAGTGCTTGAAGGACCGAATTGCAGTAACATGTATTTCCAAACTAAAGAAGTTAAAGATGAAATGTGCGACCTACGTTAACCAAACCGAAATAGCGTTCGTTGATCAGGGTTCTGTCATCAGCTATTTCTTTTTCAAGCTGAGAGCTATTGAGACCCTAAAGTTCACAAATATATCCACTATAAGGTTGCAAACCATTGTACAGCACGACAGACGCATCACGATTTTGAATAGTCATCACATCCTCAGAAGTTTCGATAAACGCGCCAGTTGATTGGGCTGGTAGTGGAAGTGTCAGTGCAATACGATCAGTTCAATTCGCCATTGGTGTTGCTGCGTATTACGAGGCTAACAGTATCAAATAGAGTGCATTATAAAAGAAGATCGGTTCAACTCGTCAAGCAGGAAACATCCTGGAACTGGGCAGCTATTAGCAAGTTGAGGTGGCGACATGTCTGACATTTATGGCAGGAAAAAAGCGGAACCCATAGATTTGAAGCGGTCACGGATTCACGGATTGATGCACTGGATCGAGGCTTTTGCCCAAGTTTCCCGGGTCGGTTGTGTTCTTGTCGTTCCGCGGTTGCCGTTCACTTGAAAGGCACAAGCGAAAAACGTGTGTAGTACTGCTCTTTAAGTTCTCAGCG
>SJOL01009264.1:797427-814120 GCA_004794785.1 Opisthorchis felineus | reverse complement strand
GTATATCAGAAACAGCAGTGGTCCCAAAACGGAGCCTGGAGAAACTCCAGTGGAGACCGGCGCTGGAGAAGAGTAGGTCGAGCCTACTTTCACTCGGAATGTTCTGTCTGATAGGAACGCCTTGATCCAGAGTGGGATCTTCCCTTGAACCCCGTAAGACTCGAGTTTGTGGAGCAGCGGGACGTGTGGGACTCGATCGAATGCTTTTTAGAAGTTGAAAAATATGGCATGTGATATGAGTCCCTCGTTATTGGCTTGGGTTAAGCTGTCCATAAATACGAGCATGTTCGTCACGCAAGAACGGTTTAGGAGGAATCCGTGTTGAACTGGAGATATGAAGTTGTTGAAGGCAAGGTGGTCTAGGATGGCTGGCTTCAGAATGCGCTCCATCACCTTGCATGGCACGCTATTGAGGCTTATAGGTCTTTAGCTGCCAGGCGATTGTCGGTCGCCAGTTTTGTAGATTGGTGTGACAACCGTTTCTTTCCAAGAAAAGGAAAGGTGGCCTTCGTCAAGCGACTGACGAATCACCAGGTTGGACTGGACCGAGGTCCAACCGTTACGTTCCACTTTGCTCTCTAAAAATGCAATGACAAAGTGGATTCGGCTGGCGATGAATAGCTTGCAATCAAATTGCCCAGATCAGAGCAAAATAATGAACAACGGTTAAACTGTGAGGGTCGCACTAGCGTTACGAGCAGCGGGGCAAAAAAATCATGAAGATCCGGGCTGGAAATCACTAGGCCAAGAGTATTATCTAACGGTCCAGCGGATTGGGGGGACCTGCAGAGTGCGCTAGATGAGTAGACAGTGGGAATGAGTAGAGTTTTCGGTACGCTAGTGGGATAATAATTCTGTTGCGCATGCGCAACAAAAGCACGATGGGCAGTGGCTGTGGAAACGCGGAGGAATTATCGAGGTGCTGAAAGGGTAGATGCCGACACTAAGAGGGGAGTTGGATGGAGTAGGTAAGCGGATCAGGTATGTGACACAAATGCCAGAGGTCAGTTAGAGAGAGATTTTGAAGAAATATCCAGTTTATGGTAAACTGGATGGTGTGAGGTTCCTTAGTGTGTGTTGTCGGCTCGTGGAAGATGCGTGAAAAGAAACAACTGCTGGCCCGGCTTATTTTTATCTTCCTGAAGATCATGAGTTCGTGGCCACCTATATGGTTTTTCATGGATGGAAAATTTGGCGTAGGAGCTGCCTTGTAATACGCAGAATTTGTGGGAGGTAACCACGGAGCCCCATATAACTGAGGGGGAAAGCCTAGGCTTAGATATCCGTTATGTGTGGGACGCGAGGCGGTGTGATGGGACACTCTTGGTTACCCCTCGCTGAGCATTTTCTATGATAGCCTCGTCGCACTTAAGCCATGAGTCCCACACCTAACTACGGCACTTTCAAGGAGGCCGGATACAGTTGGAGTACAATGTTAGAGTGTCGACGAATGAGAAGCAGCAACCGATGATACAGATTACTTGCCTCACCCTAATCGACTGAGCAGATATATGACGGGCCAAGAATCCAGGCACCCAGATCTTTGTGGATCTGTGCAGAAGGGAATTGGGGCGGTGCCTCTCCCACCTGATATTTTAGGTTGGTGATGGCAAGGATGCAGAAGGTTATGTGTATAATCCCGCCACTGCTGGTCGGGAGGAAGCTCCATGCATTTGATGGCTTTTAAAAGATGACCGGGTCAGTAAGTCAAAGCACAATTTCATGAGCATCACCGAGTATTTGAGCTGTATGAGAAAGAGTGGTGGATTGGTGAAAGTTGTGAAAAGGGACGAGCCAAGGACATATCTCTAAGGGACTCCGCTGGACGCTTCGAAACGCTAAAAACTAGTCACCGGGTCGTGCTCCTGATGGCCGGTGGGACATACATTTAGGTAACTAGCCGGAAAGAAGGCCAGTGATACCATGTTGCCCCAAAATTCCGATAAGGCCTTGGGGTGGAATCTACTCAGCGGCGTTCAAAATAGCGAAGGAAATGCACCGTGGGGAAAATCTCTGTCACGGCTGTTTGTGACGTCCGAGCAAAACCGGGTAGGGTTGGTCGGACAGGAACGGGATCAAATGGAACCATACTGAGAAGAGTGCAAGAGGTTGCTGAAAATGAGAAATGTTATAAGAATTTTTCATGACTTCAATCAATCTCCCGTCAGCAAGATTTATGAAACAGCAGCTTTACGGGTCATAGTATCGTTCACATTTTAAGAGTACTGTATGAGGGCTCGCTCTGGAGAAGTAGCTTAAGCACCGAAAGAGATGAATGAGTCGAAGAGGGTTTGCTACGAAGCGGCCAAGGCAGCGGCACATTCACCGATGATCCTGGGGAAAATGCCACCCGGACCAGAGGATATTCCTGGATTGCGCCTCCTTAGGGATAACTGGATTTTTGGAGTTTGGAACTGACCGGTGATATCAAGGGATGTTTGGTGCTTTGTCGATGGAATGACTCCAGAGATCTACGTCGTATAGCTTAGTATATGTTTCTGTGAATATTTGAGCAGGTTCAACGGTGAGGATGAGGGGTGGTATGGAGTGATGAGAACCGACAGCGTCGCCGGCTTGATTATGCCCCAGGATCGACCAAAGCGGAAAGGAGGCTTGCGTGAGACGCATGGCTTGCAGTAGGCATGGAATTGTTCTACCCCGTGTGTATCTTGATATCTAGCACCAACAGTCCTCCGGTAGGTGAGTAGCGTTCGTGGTGCGGCCAATAATGCTAGTCGATTATCTAGCCCTGAGCAGCCTAGGAAGGGAAGTTGTACCCGAATGTTGGGAAAACATGGTTGTTTTGTCAGTGGACGTGGGGAATTGTTAAACGAGCCTGGAAAAATCCTTCGGCTCTTGCACGGAAAGACGTATCGACCAGAAGGGAATCAGAACTGGGATAGCATGTCCGTAGCCGCGCGGTCTTAGGGATGGAAGTGCTGTGGGACAATTGGTGAATGCTGGTTCCAATATCCTTACTCATGACAACAACATCAAGATCTTCTACTAACCAACAAAATCAACCACCATAGGTTTTTGACAGAAGGAGGCATGAAGAGAGGCAAAGTTTACCGACATGCGATGCCCCGAGGAGAAGTCTGGTGGAAGTATCAATCAATGCTCTAAAGGGTCCGGTTTGTGTGCGCCATCCCTGTATCAGGTAAAAGTAATATTTCCTTCCGTTCATCATCAAGACTAGCCTTGGAGGCTCGCTGCAACCCAGCTTCTGTGGTTCCCGCTGGTAACTTGTAGCGGGTGTTCACCACCACATTACTGAATTTCCTTAGAAATCCCAGTCCCTTTCTACTTAATCAGGGTGAGCTAGTTGCCTCTGGGCATCTCGTTCACCCTGAGTTGAAAAATGCACAAATCACAGGAGTCCTTATTCTTGAGGATAAAACCTGAAGGCCACGCGTCGTTGCTGTTATGATAGTCCCTGCGCACGAAAGAGAGCCAGCAATTCCCATTTGGAAATTTCGGTTGGCGGGGCGCTGGTATTTAGCGATGTGTTCTCAGTAGTGCCTTGCTTTTTTCAACCTGAAACGATGAAATTGGAGACAATCTTACCAGGTGACTCTGAAAAGCCGAAGATTTTAGTAGTATTACCGTTTATTCAACCTTGTTCGTGAGATCAAAGTAAAACGGGATAAGTTTGTTAGATAAAGACCACAGGGGCGCAATACAGTAGGCTGTCGAAGGGGACAAGGGGGCCTGTACATCCAAAACCCTGGCAGTTGGAGGAAGTGCTACAGCGCGATTCGCTAGAATGGGGCAAATGACGACCTGTTTCCAGGTTAAGAGAAGATCACCGGAACTGAAGGCCGGATGGAAAGGGTTTGGTATGAGGAGCAACGAAAGCGGCAAACTCTTTGGGAATCTCTGGTTGAATGCTGTCGGGGCCAGAGAACCCTTCCGGGTTGCACCGGAATTTGGTGAGTGACTGACAGAAGAACTAGGTGGGTCTCAGATACGAAACGGATTCTGCTGGTGATTGAGTGCGTTGCGTTGGCTTGTAAAGCTTTTGAGCAAACCCACCAGGTTGGGTGACAGTTAGATTGCAATGAAAGAGATTGACACTGGCGTAGGTTTATGCCCTCCCAAGTGGCTTAGGCAAGCTGCATGCTCCAATGGGAATTAGGTCGTGTCCTGATAATCGTAGAGCCAGGTGATCAGCACCGATTTTAGGCACTGGAATGGGTGCTGGCCAACAAGTTGCCGTTGGGCCTGGGAGGTTTAGCCGCTGACTCGTGTTTTAGGTTTGGATGCGTCTTATTGACCTACATATTCGAGCCACTTGTGGCTGATGAGGTTGACGAGGGGATGAAACTGGCACTGGCGTTGGGTATCACTGCAGTCACGCAGTCATGTGGAACTGTTGCTCTTCCATGGGAAGGAACAACGACATTCCACGAAACTCAGCAAATTCTTACATTTATATAACTCCAAAGAGAATCGGAAAGGCCGGCTTTCAACAGGATTGGCAATGGTAGGTTAAGCCTAGACACACTAACGTGCCTGATGCCTCTCAGACGGTGACCGCCGTTGCGTCGTCTTACATCGAACTCTCCTTCATGAAGTCGTGGCGGAGAGGGAACGATCGCGCTTATTTCAGGACCGAACTGAGTTGGTGTGGTGTTCTTGGCATTTGTTGGATATTCTCGGTTGGAAAGGACGACGTGGAAGCCTTATTTGGGAGAGAGCAAATAGTGTTTTGAAGTTCCAAAGGCTCAGGTGAGGGAAGAGGGATGTGAGGTTGGTGCGACAGGCCGGAAAGGACTATGCCGTTATTGTTGGTGGACCTGGGGAACACTACGGGTCCCGTAATGTATAATACTATCAGTACCAGTATATGTGACCTGAGCCGCAAATTCCCAATGAATGCGCTCTCGAAGAATGATGGACGCTGCTGCGTTGGACAGGCAGTCTCAGCCAAAGATCGATAAATTTTTGGGTGTTGCTGCGGGTAACCCAAATGATAAGTGATGTGACCTAGGAGTGTAATGTAAGAATAGAGTACATCTGGAGTAAAGCAGGTTTTGGTGATTGTTATTACGCGCACAGGCACCACTAACACTCGACTGGCTGGATTTACTATGTGTGCACGTGTTTTTCGTATAAAGCCACCTCAGCACTGTTTCGAGTTTCGTTCCGTCCAACCAGTTTAATTCGGGGGAACAGAGCTGTAGGCACGTAGATATGTGGAATAGAGAAGGGTCTGTTCTGAACCTGTGGGGGAAGGAGGCGAGGGAGTATATGTTAGAGAGAAAAGGCGGAGTGAACGTGGCGGAGATATGGTCGAGGATAAGGAAGCGGATCGAAGGGTTGGGAGATGTTGCAGGATAGAGAAACAAATGGCGGCGTTGGAGAGGATGGACCTCTCAAGGTGTGAGTACAGCGCCAGTCACCATGAGAATATAGGCTGGGTTACGACCGGGGCCGGAAACCGAAGGCGCCCTCCCGTTAGACTTAACTCGGATTTGGATCGTTCACTTTGGTCGGTCTTTTCGGACTGCAAGACTAGCATTCTGGTTTATTTTTGTCTACATCGAGGCCAAATGTGCACGTTTTACATCTATTGGGTGTTCCGTCACACAGAGTACTTGGCCAAAATAGGTCAAGGGATCAGCAATAAAGTTGACCGTCCATACTGAGAACTGCCTTAACTGCAGTGCTTTCGTAATCGGTTGGCTTGTGTAAACGTATTCTTTTGTTTTGTTTTGCAACAAAACAACTTTGCAACTTTGCGCACCTGCAGCAAATGGGGGCAAATTCTGAGGTTTTTAAATGTGGGGATGAATGTGAAGAGACGGAGATGGGCGTGGAGTATAGCGACCTGGGTAAGTATGGCGCTTGGTCTATCCCATCTGAACATGGGAGATGCGGGGATGTGTAGAACACATTGTGGGTTGTTCTGAGAGCATGGCCATTCCCGCAGTCAGTGGAAGCCTAAAAAGTTGCAGACAGATGACCGCTGGGCCCTCCATAAGAAGCTAGTTTACCTTAATTGCTCTCATTCGGAGGGAGTACGGATGTTGGAAAAGAGCACGCCGATAATTTTGACCAGATGAAATGTTCACATAATGGGAGTTTCGCACTGGCACAAGTGGGTGCAGCGTTTTTCTGGTAACCCTGATGAGGGAAAAAAGCTTACAGAGCTGTGAATGGCATTGTAATGGTGAATTTATCTTTGAAAGTACCGACCAGGGTCTGTGATGAAGCTTTGCCAGAGTGAAAATGTTCAGAGCGATTAGACGTAGTGAAACCGAAGAAGGATTCGACCATAGGAAGCTAGTTTACAAACGGGCACAGGCCAAGTGGATATGAGGATGGGCGGCTAGGAAGCACATCGTGCAACAAGGACCTAATCCAGCTTCAATGAAAAAGTGAGTTCTTGCAAGACGAACCGAAGCCTTTCAAGGCACCACCCTGGGCTTTGATAACATTGCACAACTATGGCTACACCAGCTACTGCCAAATCAAATACAATAGCTCGACCTCTTTCTCCATAGTCTTTCTCCGTCGTTTCCTCTAAGGACGTGGGAGTGAAAAAAGCAGAAGCGAACTCAAATGTAGAGATGTTGGGGGCAAACTGTTGTGAGGAGTTGCTTCGAAGTTATTTGGATCATGTTGGCCAGAAAAATAATTTTTCTTGGACTGGTCAGACCCTGCGCGCAAAACGGCACCAGATGAGTGGAAACATACAAGAAGCTGAAGATGAAATTTAGGGCTGGTACAATGTTTCAAGAACGAAATAGAAAATAAATTGTGAACAATTTTTGTATGGTATGCCTCGTTTTGGTTACCTTGCCTCAGTATACCGCCACAAGTTCCTCGTGGTGTTGCTGGGTTAAATGTTGGGTGTGAGAGACCAAGCAACTTTATCCTTCGTTTTGAAATAGAACGCCGTTATCTAGAAAGAAAAGGAAGACTGTGCAAGTAACTGACTCGCTGCACATTTTCTTGATGTCAGTGGTGTCAGGCGGTGTAGTCCTATGCATGGTTGTACGGCCTGTAGCAAATCCACCCGGAGTCCATCAGGCTCCTCAGAGGTGACAACTTGAATTGTTACCATCCCCATGGTTTGGTCACAAGGCGTACTAATGTGTTCATGGTTTGCCGTCGCTCGGATTTTGGTATCCAACGCTCACAGGCTAGGAATGTTCTGACTAAGTGCTTGGGGAGGAATAGTTGGGAACCCTAGGAACCCAGTCGTAAAAAGCAGAAAACTAAACGTTTCGGCGGAACCAATAAACACCGAGTGGATGGAACATGACAGAGTGGAGACACGTAACTACCACCGGCTACATGCTAACCCTGACTTGCGTCATCAATCCGCCTTCCGGTTGTGCTGTCTTCTCATTAATTGTGAACGTATCAGGCGGGACGGAGCAGCGTCAGGAAGTTATACGGAACCTGAAAGAAGAGAAGCTTAGGCTATAGGCACATGACCAGCGAGTCGGAGAGTCCAAGTTTTGTTGGATCCGGCGAAAGGCAAGAGTTTTAGCAGAGGGAGGATATGTGTAAGCGATTTTTATATCGTCCGCAAGAAGGAAGGGTTTACCATGTGGCACGGCGTTAAAGACGTCGTTGATGTACAGTAGGAAGACGATGGGGCCTAGCAGGCTCCATTGAATGACTCTACTGATGATCGATGGTGGGGATGACTGTTTGTCACCATTTTGTGTTATCTGTGACCTATTTGATAGTTAAGAGGTGAACCACTGAAATTAGCATATAGTGATTCCAACAGAACTGAGTCTCTTCAGCAGGGATGCACGAAGGACCTTGTCAAAATCTTTTGGGATATCCAAATAGACTGTTACAGTAGAGTTCCCGGCATCGTAGTCTGCTGTGTCTTTCTCAAAGTAGTGATGCCTGCGGCCAGTGATTGATCTCTGAGATAGGAATCCGTACTGCAGGTCGTCTATGGCGGTTGTAGCTAGGAGGAACCTTTTCTCCAGACGTTCAAAGTTTCGTTTTAAGGGAGGGGTATGATGGATCCCTCTGTAGCTGGAAGTAGTTTGCCTAGATTCGGATTTGAAATGAGGGCGGACAACAGATTTTTTCCACTGGGAGGGGACGATTCCAGAGTTGGCTGAGTGATTAAAAAGATTTAAGACAAGGGTTTTGACCTCTTAACCACCACGTCTCAGGGCACGGGATGGTATGCCGTCGCCCCCGGACACGGCGGAGTCCTTGAGGGCTTGAAGAAGGGCTGATACATCAGCTAGGGAGATGGGTACGTTGCTGAGAGGCGGGCGGTTACTCCGTTGCGGAGGTGTGAAATGTGCGGCGTGGATTATTGGATTGAGTTTGGGAGGAAGAGATAAGTAACGGCTGTCAGAGTAAGCGTTCAGGTGGTTGGCCATATTGACAGGATCGGCGATAAAACTACCGTCGGTGGATTCGGGTATCTGGCTCTCTTCAAACATGTCCTTCTCACTACACCATGAGAAATCGGCCCAAAAGGCATTCGCCGTTCTACAGTTGATTAGGCTCACCTTCTCCCGTATTACTCGCATGGAGTTCCAAATACTCTATGGGGCTTACGTCAGACCGATTCTTGAATACGCCAACCAAGTTGTCTACTCAGGGCGCACGAAGGACGTAACCCTCACTGAGCGTGTCCAGCGAGCTGCTACGAAAATGGTTGCCGACCTTAAGTCCGTGGACTACGAAATGCGTCTCACGGCGCTTGACCTCTTTCCCCTCGAGTATCGCCGACTCCGAGGGGACCGACTTCTTACTTATGCCCTGTTTGAACAAGGTTTGGCCAACAGGTTTTTCACCGCTGAGCCAGCAAACACACGGCGGGGACATGGTAGGAAGATTTTCAAGCTCAGAGCGAACACTTTTATTAGGCAAAATTTTTCTCATTTCGTGCAGTAGCTGCGTGGAATAACCTTCCTCCGACAGTTGTCCACGCTCCTTCTAGAACCCAGTTCAAAGCACTATTAGACACTCCCATGCGAGTCCTCGTGCTGGCAAACTTACTGTCCCGCGCTGAGAACTTAAAGAGCAGTACTACACACGTTTTTCGCTTGTGCCTTTCAGGTGAACGGCAACCGCGGAACGACAAGAACACAACCGACCCGGGAAACTTGGGCAAAAGCCTCGATCCAGTGCATCAATCCGTGAATCCGTGAAACGCAGACGAAAAACTGGGTGACTGTTTGGGGTACAGTGCCCACGAAATAGGCGGCTGGGTAGTTTAGAGCGAGTGGGGGCCCTGAGAGTTGTGCTCTCTTCATGGCGTTCGAGGGATACCCGTAAGAACTCCCGGTCAATTGAGAGCTTGCTGCTGAGGAGCATTAATGAGAAATCCCGATATTTCCGATAGCCTCTGCCTGCTCGGTGTATTTTATTATCCAAGGTTTTTAGTGACTGATCATGACGAGAGATACCAGGGTGAAACTGGTAATACGAGGAGCAGTATAGAGAAAGGTCAGTAGGTTTTGGTATAAGATATCACAAATGCGTTGTGTTTTTTGAGAGAAAGAAGTCGCTCCAGGCCAGGGAGGCCAGCAAGGTTGAAAAAGCCAGTTAAGTATTTGGAGACAGGAGGTGAAAGAGAGAAGGACTCAGAGGAACAGTTACGCCATACTTGACTGCTTTGCACGAAGCGAGGGATGATCGCTTCCTGGGAAGCATGGACCAACTACAGCTGTAGCCAGATGACCCTCATTTGAGAATATTAGGTCTAAGTTAAGGAGGCCACGAGTAGGACTTTGTACAACCTAGGACCAGCCCTCTACACTAAATTGGGCAAGCAGCGAGGCGTAACGAGCAGGGCCCAAACCGAGAGACCAGGAAGTATCCTTCGGTTGAAGTCACCCAGCACAAATTTGGACGAATGAGGAAGAGGGTGTGCAGTGGAGGTAACACGGGACAAGTTAGCAATAGAAGCGGGAGAGGGGGCCTGTGGTAGATAGCTACAACCTACTAGTACAGGTCGTTTGGTCTGTTCTATGGAGATCCAGATGGTCTCTGTATTCCCTTCTACGCTGGAATCATCAATGTGGGTTGCACAAAGTTCAGATTTGGAATAGATGGCACAGCTTTCACCCCTTGCGTTTCTCCTGTCAGAGCAGTGGACATTATAACCGGGGATTGAAACAGCCTTGTCAGATGTTTCAACGGAGAGCCATGTTTCAGTCACACAAATCAGACTTGGTCGTGCAATGGAGATAATGGCTCGATCGTTACGGACTTTTGGCAGCGGCGGGCGAGCACCAAACAGCATCAATGATAGGTCCACTGGCGAGCAAACCATACCAATGAGGAATTTACTAACCCCGCCTACGGTGGATTTCGGTACTAGGGGGAAATGGGTGGGAGGGGTAAGGGTACATGAAGTAGAGTTGACTAGGCGTGTGTTCAGAATCGGTCGAAGCGTATTCAGAACTGGGGGTAGGGGGTGAATAGTGGGTGAATTAAGTTTGAATCCACTGCAGATGGTAGAGTATGGGGTTGATTATGGGGTTGGGTAGGTTTCTGGCAGGGTGTTGTGCAGTTGGAAGGAGAATTTTGGGACGTGCAGTCATTCGCATCGTCAGGAGGTGTAGATAGGGATATGGTGCAGAAAGAGGCGGTGGGTGTGGTGGACGGGTGGCATCTGAAAATGGTCTACAGGTAGTATGGAAGTGGGTGGGCAGAATGGTGTAAGCACATAAGGGTCTGAGCTGGCGCCGGTATTCGCGGATGCGAGGTTTTACAAAGCACGTGGTACGTGTGGTTTGATGTACTTGTCATGAAATTTTGGGGAGGCCGGAGAAAAGTCGAGTTATCTCGTGAAGAACAAGCGACAGATTCTCGGGGGCGCAGTTGAGTGTGCGTTACGTATCGCGGCCTTGACAAAAAAGGCTTGAGTCCGAAGGCGTATTTTTGCGGAGGTGGAACGCCAGAGACAGCAGGTCAGGGGGTCTGTGACGAGGACAAGTGCTGTCAACGACTGGTTTAGTCATTGCTCTGACTGAGAGACGTGCCGCATCAGTCATTTCAGGACCTGGAGAGAGGTTTACCCAGTTGATGGGAACATTTGTAGTTTTCATGGATGGTGAAGCAGAAATTCCATTTGCAGGAGCAATGGAGGGCTCAGGGTCTTGTAAGGCTATGAAGCTAGAAGCTGCTGAATAGTTTGGTATGGGTCCAGTGCTGGGAGTAAACCTAGAGCACTGTGAGTATAAGGGTACCACGGGAACGTCAGCGTAAGTACTGGCGGTTGGCGGTGAAACAGGTTTAGGTTCGACAGCATATGGGACCGGGTTTCAGAGGGATAAGGTGGCCCATGGTTTGTGATGGGATGTCTGTGAGTTTCATTCATTGATGCATCAGTAGTCTGCACTCTTGTGGGGTTGATCGTTTTGTTGATCATATGGGATGTCGGGGTACTTAGGGGGCCGGAGTAGTCGATTTGGCATCCCGGAGGGGGGATATGATAGTTGGTCTGAACATTCGTGAAAATCGGGAACAGCGGATTCTTATGTGTGGCATCAGAACGAGGTGTAGAGTCAGAGTGTAGAATGGGCGTGGATACCACGACCGCCTCTGCGTTATCAGGGATGGTTGAGGCCCAGCACAGAGGAGGCCGGGTAATTCGACGGGCCCTGTAAGTTATACTTTGATTTGGGGGTTCTTCGGCTGTTATGCTCACATGTATCGACGGTGGACCCACTAGCGTGGTTGCTCGGGGAGGTAGGCACATGGGGTATCTGTGGTACAGTAATATCGAATGTCCTAATTCGTGCGGACTGGCGAGTGGAAGAGGGTTCAATCTGGTAGCTTCCAGTGACCGAATTATGGGATTTAGGTAGCAGCTTCTTGGTAAGCTGCCTTTGCATTTGGGTACGAGTATGATCATGCCTGACGGTATGCCACCAACCAGTTGAAAATAAACATTATTATTATTATTATTATCACAAATGACACCCCACTAATAGCACGTCAGTGTGCTCACACAGTGAAAAAACAGATCAGGCGACTTCAGCAGAAACTAACAGCACAATTGCTCTTGCTGTAGGTTAGCTGTCGTGTTCCTTAACGTAGTTGGTCTAAAGAAGGGGATGACATGGAATATTGTAGCAAAAGTAAAGGTAACCGTTATTCAATAATTTGACCTTCGATTGTCTTGTTCGGACTATAAGTTTAGTAAGTGGGTTTAGTTGGTTCTTACGTGCGTTAAAAGCTTGATTCTAGTAGACCTGAAACGAAGAGCACGGTTTCTGGTTTTAGGTTGGGTTTAGAGTTGTGGTGGGAAGGTAGAAGTAGGGTGCCACACTCGCCTCACCTATTACAGGTTCGAATTGGTTAGATTACGCAACAACAAACAGTAGGGCAAGAGACACTGTCAGGCTTAAATATGAATGCTGCGAAATCAAATAAGGTGAGAGGAATAAGTCTGGCGTTGATGGCTTTTTGAGCATGGGCGATGTAGAGGCATTGACACTATCCCGGTAAACTGATGCAGTCGGACACTACAATGGGAGTGAGAAAGGTGTTCCACACCGTGCTAGTGAGTGTTTGGTGGAAGAGATGAATGGAGCGCGAAAGCGGATGACAAATTTACTGTTGGTTGGCAATGAAAGTCTATGTGAACCCTAGTCTCACTTTATTGCATCTGTTATTGATTGTAAATAGCTTAAGACCTGAGAAAAAGAAGGAATATAGCAGGTGCCTGAGCAAGGGCGTGGGTTTGATCAACTTTGAGAATAGCTTTGCCCCTCATTGACCAGCCCCAATTATGTTCGCCCCGGCAACCCTGTCTGGATTCAATCTGACGGTAGCCCTCTGCGACCAATGGCGTGTGACGTGAATGCCTTTGTGAAGCAGCCTAGAACGGAGGGCTAGCGATCAGATCCCACAAGCAGCACTCTGGGCAACATGGTATACTGAACTGTCATGATTGTTAGGCCGTCATGTTTGTGTAGAACGCTAAAAAGGAAACGGGCCCCTTAAGCGCATTGCAGGAGATTTAAGCTACTAGCGTTCGCGCCTGTCTGTGCCCGGTAAAATATGCTGCTGAAAAGGGCTGGGCGGCAGTGCTTAACCGACAGATGCCACAAGAGAGACCTTTGGATATAAGTTCATAGCAAAAAAGATGAAACAATTCGTCTCACTCCCATGGCAAAACGCCCAACAGTGTAAAGCCCTGATTCAATGAATGAATAAACAGGATCTAGAGGAAATTCATTCTAGTGGGTATTACGTTTGGCTGGTAGATGGCAATTAAGTTGAGAAAATGGATGTAAAGAGGTATACATCGGTGCGCTTAAAAAGCAACAGGTTAGTGCAGCAAATGTCACTGGGATAAATGAATCAGGGTGGCGTAGAAGGTAAATAATAACCCAAAAAGAATGCGCAAAATTGGTATGAAAGTAAATTCCACTGCTACGCTATGGAAACAAGATTTATTGCACAAAAAAGGCACGTCTAAGAGGAGCGACTAGACCTGAGTGTGATATGCATAGTGGAAAGACAAACAACACGGTTTTAATTAATAATAATAATGTTTATTCCCAACTGGTGGGTGGCACGCCGTCAGGCATGATCATAATGTTACAGTCGGAATTAAAAAAAAAACTGGCGGGGTTTGTGGTACAGGGTAATGCTCGGAAAGGGGAAATCGTCATAAACATTGGGCATTAATAATAATAATAGTAACTTGTAGGAAGCATGCTGATCGAGGCATGATCAGGTCGTCACAACCTGAACGCGGCAGGTAACAACACAACGGGCATGCTTATTATGTGAAAAGTCACAACAGTTGTGTGAACCGAAAAAAAGGAGGACAATGGGCATGAAGCACGACTAGTTCAAAGATGAGGCCTGCTGACCTGAACTGAAACTGAAAACCGTTGCAGGCCATGAGTGACCTTGGGCGTGACCTTGTCACGGTCGTGATAAGCGAGGCGAAAGTCTCGATCCTGTGTATTAATCCGTGAATCCGTGAACCGAAACGGTTTTCCGTTGAGGCTTTTAGTTTCACAATAAACCATGAGAATACTTCAAATGAGGAGTACGTGTACTTGTACCATAATATTAAGGCTCGGCCGAATAAAAGAGGAGGAAAGAGTTGATGATGGTTTTTATTTGAAGATGAGAAATGCAAAGTAAGGATGTATAGAGAGGAGGGATTGTTGAGAGTGAAAGTGGGGCTGTTCTGGCGACAGCCGGTTTGGCCTTGTTTTCCTGTTGTTTGGCCGAAACGGTCTTCTGACCCATCCATTAAACCGTGACTCTGCCGTAATTAGGTCACTTAAGGCGCATTACTTAAAATCGCAAACGGGTTCCTGGTTTTGTGGGTTCGGTGGACTGCTCTTGAAAAGCTGCTTGCTTCTTCGAAATGACTAAGCTGTTTATTGGCCTGGCTTCCCCCCCCTACCAGATAAAATATCTGGTAGCTGGAGTTATTTATTAATGCACAAACCACAGTTAGGACTGCTTGGTGGCATATCACCCTGCAGATCTGGTAGCATGCATGAGAGATGAAAACATCGTATGGTGGACGGGTACGCCATGCAGGGAGGGTCGCCCTTCTACGTTGCACCATGGTGCGTTCGTGTACTCGCCACCCCTCCAGTAGCTCGGGTGCATCACCCATCGCCGGTGTTTTTGAGCCCGGCCTTCAATTCGGGAGAACCATAAAAGTGCGCCGTTGTTGTTTGTCTGTAGCTGGATTGGACTTGTCCTGGTTGTAACTTATATGGCAACACCAAGGAATACAAGCAAATGACAGGTGTCCTTTCGTTTGATTTTAAAAAATATATGCACGGGGTAGCCTAAAGGTACTGTGCGAGGCCCACGGCTAACATTGACGTGCAACGAGTTGCCACCCTAGTCTTAGTTGAGTTGCACCACCCCAAGTCCACTTCATTATCCAGACAAAACACACATGTTCTTCCCTCTTGTTCTCTGAAGCGATCATATACATATAAAATGTAAATTCCTTATTATTTCCTGAATACCAGCAGTCAAAGCTGTCGCGTAATGGCTGATTTTGCCATGCACCATTCGTTTCTTGGAGCTGACAGCAGTGACTCAGTGACTGGTGATCCATACTCTTGGCTTACTTTTAAGTTACCTTAGCAGATTCCAGTAAAACTATGGTTCTTATCCATTACCTTGGAAGCTGTTGCCCAACCACTTTTTGTTTGTCTGCAGTCCGTATTCACTTTAGCCCCCCTTTGCACAACGGAGACCTGATGATTGGATTTTCTAGGTGAGCTAAAAACTACCGCCATGTAATCTCACCATGTAATTGCCCCTTCCAACTAGTCCAACGGCTAGCTTCCATGCTAGCTACCCCAGCGGATAAGTCCTTACCTTCGCAAAAGTAAGCACCTGCTCTAGCCCAGCTGGTACTTGGTTCCTAGGTCAGCCAACAATATCTGCCCTTTCCTGAGTTCATTTAGCTTGCCGTCATCGTCTTTTAGACTTTTTTCTGTTGGACATCGTTTTATCTGGTGCTTCCTGGCGCTCACCAGACACTACTGCTCTCATCCTATTCCTTCCTCATCCCGCCTCCTCCCAAACTTCAAACTACGGCTGTGGTTGCCCAATTACCGCGTACGACCGCTATTCATTCAATCAGGCTGGTCCCCTGTCTACGCTCGCATGGTCCTCCAGCTGAATGGAAATCATCCACGACTCGGCATCGGCCTGATTCTATCTGTGTCAATTTACTCGTCTGACCCGGACCCAGCTGCCAAGGAAATGCGTATCCGATTGCGGCAACCGCGACGACCGTTACGGGGCTGTCCAGAAACCAAAGTATGTCCGTGCAATGATGGCATGACACTGCCATACCCAGTCTGATGACACTCCCGCAGCTATTTTCGTCCACTGGAGCCTGTAATCGCAAATACAAACAAAGTTTTCACCTGGTCCCAACCACCCCATTTTAACCAACCACAATTTCGGTTTGCCTCTTCTACAAGTTTAATTTCATTTACGGTGTTCGTTTGGCCCTATACATTGGCACTATCCCCTCATCAAAACTATTTTTTACACCAGACTTCCCTACAACAGTGACACCGACGAGCCTACTTAGTTTCAATTTAAACCATTTTTTGGGACAAGACTTGCCATTTGTCTATACTTCGAATTCTTCCACCTCCATCTCCATTTTTACTTTTTGTGACCTTGACTATTTACTCAACCGCCCAAGGTCGCCCACGGCCAGAAATGGTTTTCTGTTTTAGTTCATGTCAGCCAGCTTCATCTTTGAACTAGTCGTACCGCATGCCCATTCTCCTAGTTTTTTTCGGTTCCAACAACTGCTTTGACTTTTCACGTAATAAGCATGCCTTGTTAGTTGTACCCTGCTCTCCATTGTGTTGTTGCCTGCCTCGTTCAGGTTGTGACGACCCGATCATGCATCAATTGGCATGCTCCCTACAAGTCGGGAAATAAGCCTATTATAATAATTATGATGCGGGGAAGTTTTTGAGAAAATTAAAAAAGGAGCAACCTGGTTCTACGTTAGTGCTTGTTACTTCCCTTCTTTGCATTACCTATATTTTTATCTTTTCTTTGTATCTAGAATGCATTTTTGACTTTGTAGGTGGCAAGGTACAACCGCATAGCAGGAAATGAATGGTAGGAGGGGGTTACGATGGGGTGATGATAAGGCTGTTGCATCAAATGTGTGTGATGTTATACTGCTTGGCTTTCTGCATGGTCCACTGCCTGGCGA
>SJOL01009264.1:730359-796663 GCA_004794785.1 Opisthorchis felineus | reverse complement strand
TTGTAGGAAGCATGCTGATCGAGGCATGATCAGGTCGTCACAACCTGAACGCGGCAGGTAACAACACAACGGGCATGCTTATTATGTGAAAAGTCACAACAGTTGTGTGAACCGAAAAAAAGGAGGACAATGGGCATGAAGCACGACTAGTTCAAAGATGAGGCCTGCTGACCTGAACTGAAACTGAAAACCGTTGCAGGCCATGAGTGACCTTGGGCGTGACCTTGTCACGGTCGTGATAAGCGAGGCGAAAGTCTCGATCCTGTGTATTAATCCGTGAATCCGTGAACCGAAACGGTTTTCCGTTGAGGCTTTTAGTTTCACAATAAACCATGAGAATACTTCAAATGAGGAGTACGTGTACTTGTACCATAATATTAAGGCTCGGCCGAATAAAAGAGGAGGAAAGAGTTGATGATGGTTTTTATTTGAAGATGAGAAATGCAAAGTAAGGATGTATAGAGAGGAGGGATTGTTGAGAGTGAAAGTGGGGCTGTTCTGGCGACAGCCGGTTTGGCCTTGTTTTCCTGTTGTTTGGCCGAAACGGTCTTCTGACCCATCCATTAAACCGTGACTCTGCCGTAATTAGGTCACTTAAGGCGCATTACTTAAAATCGCAAACGGGTTCCTGGTTTTGTGGGTTCGGTGGACTGCTCTTGAAAAGCTGCTTGCTTCTTCGAAATGACTAAGCTGTTTATTGGCCTGGCTTCCCCCCCCTACCAGATAAAATATCTGGTAGCTGGAGTTATTTATTAATGCACAAACCACAGTTATGACTGCTTGGTGGCATATCACCCTGCAGATCTGGTAGCATGCATGAGAGATGAAAACATCGTATGGTGGACGGGTACGCCATGCAGGGAGGGTCGCCCTTCTACGTTGCACCATGGTGCGTTCGTGTACTCGCCACCCCTCCAGTAGCTCGGGTGCATCACCCATCGCCGGTGTTTTTGAGCCCGGCCTTCAATTCGGGAGAACCATAAAAGTGCGCCGTTGTTGTTTGTCTGTAGCTGGATTGGACTTGTCCTGGTTGTAACTTATATGGCAACACCAAGGAATACAAGCAAATGACAGGTGTCCTTTCGTTTGATTTTAAAAAATATATGCACGGGGTAGCCTAAAGGTACTGTGCGAGGCCCACGGCTAACATTGACGTGCAACGAGTTGCCACCCTTGTTTTAGTTGAGTTGCACCACCCCAAGTCCACTTCATTATCCAGACAAAACACACATGTTCTTCCCTCTTGTTCTCTGAAGCGATCATATACATATAAAATGTAAATTCCTTATTATTTCCTGAATACCAGCAGTCAAAGCTGTCGCGTAATGGCTGATTTTGCCATGCACCATTCGTTTCTTGGAGCTGACAGCAGTGACTCAGTGACTGGTGATCCATACTCTTGGCTTACTTTTAAGTTACCTTAGCAGATTCCAGTAAAACTATGGTTCTTATCCATTACCTTGGAAGCTGTTGCCCAACCACTTTTTGTTTGTCTGCAGTCCGTATTCACTTTAGCCCCCCTTTGCACAACGGAGACCTGATGATTGGATTTTCTAGGTGAGCTAAAAACTACCGCCATGTAATCTCACCATGTAATTGCCCCTTCCAACTAGTCCAACGGCTAGCTTCCATGCTAGCTACCCCAGCGGATAAGTCCTTACCTTCGCAAAAGTAAGCACCTGCTCTAGCCCAGCTAGTACTTGGTTCCTAGGTCAGCCAACAATATCTTCCCTTTCCTGAGTTCATTTAGCTTGCCGTCATCGTCTTTTAGACTTTTTTCTGTTGGACATCGTTTTATCTGGTGCTTCCTGGCGCTCACCAGACTCTACTGCTCTCATCCTATTCCTTCCTCATCCCGCCTCCTCCCAAACTTCAAACTACGGCTGTGGTTGCCCAATTACCGCGTACGACCGCTATTCATTCAATCAGGCTGGTCCCCTGTCTACGCTCGCATGGTCCTCCAGCTGAATGGAAATCATCCACGACTCGGCATCGGCCTGATTCTATCTGTGTCAATTTACTCGTCTGACCCGGACCCAGCTGCCAAGGAAATGCGTATCCGATTGCGGCAACCGCGACGACCGTTACGGGGCTGTCCAGAAACCAAAGTATGTCCGTGCAATGATGGCATGACACTGCCATACCCAGTCTGATGACACTCCCGCAGCTATTTTCGTCCACTGGAGCCTGTAATCGCAAATACAAACAAAGTTTTCACCTGGTCCCAACCACCCCATTTTAACCAACCACAATTTCGGTTTGCCTCTTCTACAAGTTTAATTTCATTTACGGTGTTCGTTTGGCCCTATACATTGGCACTATCCCCTCATCAAAACTATTTTTTACACCAGACTTCCCTACAACAGTGACACCGATGAGCCTACTTAGTTTCAATTTAAACCATTTTTTGGGACAAGACTTGCCATTTGTCTTTACTTCGAATTCTTCCACCTCCATCTCCATTTTTACTTTTTGTGACCTTGACTATTTACTCAACCGCCCAAGGTCGCCCACGGCCAGAAATGGTTTTCTGTTTTAGTTCATGTCAGCCAGCTTCATCTTTGAACTAGTCGTACCGCATGCCCATTCTCCTAGTTTTTTTCGGTTCCAACAACTGCTTTGACTTTTCACGTAATAAGCATGCCTTGTTAGTTGTACCCTGCTCTCCATTGTGTTGTTGCCTGCCTCGTTCAGGTTGTGACGACCCGATCATGCATCAATTGGCATGCTCCCTACAAGTCGGGAAATAAGCCTATTATAATAATTATGATGCGGGGAAGTTTTTGAGAAAATTAAAAAAGGAGCAACCTGGTTCTACGTTAGTGCTTGTTACTTCCCTTCTTTGCATTACCTATATTTTTATCTTTTCTTTGTATCTAGAATGCATTTTTGACTTTGTAGGTGGCAAGGTACAACCGCATAGCAGGAAATGAATGGTAGGAGGGGGTTACGATGGGGTGATGATAAGGCTGTTGCATCAAATGTGTGTGATGTTATACTGCTTGGCTTTCTGCATGGTCCACTGCCTGGCGAGTTAAATATGGTCACAGACGGAAAACGCTTCGCCAAATGTGTGTTCATTCTGTGATCGATAACACCTGTGTTGATTCTCAAGCTAAGACTAGTCTAACCGCCACAATCTCGCGGTGTACTTGGTGTGTTCTCCGATGGGCGAGATCCAGAGAGTGATCCCTTAAAGTCCGCCCACCAGGGCTGATTCTGATGTTGATCAAACTTGTTGGGCAGTTCGTGTCAGCTAGTCCTAACCCTTAGATTAAACCCTCGAGGCTAACAACACATCAGACAAAGTTATATATACGGTAATTAAGAAATGCTGGGCATAACTCTTGGTCACCGGATTTGATAATTTGGCGCAGCACCTAATTTGCAACAGGCGTGGCGCTGCCAAAACGCTCCAACTTTTGGGGCACAGGCTGTCCTGACGACTTGTTGACTTCACGGCTCGGATTACGTGTTGCATCTGCAGTGGAGGTCTCCGGAAGATATGGCCGGTGCTTCGATTGATCAGGGTTCTTTCATCACCACCGTCAATGTTAAACCACCATCGGAAGATGAAAGGGCATTGCACAAAGCCTTAACATTCCAAAAGCAAAATCCCTATTATAAGTAAACATGTGAGACGACAGCAACGCCGATAAGTTGTGTCGAGAAGAGTGGGGCTTCTAACAGTGTTGTTGGCCAAAAAATGATGCGAAGCTACTTACACCTTCAGGCATAATATGCGATTTCAATACTGATTCGCTTGAAAAATATATCAAATATAGGTGGCCAGACAAAGTAGAGGGCAAGGCCTTATTTAAGGTCCTACGATTTCCTGGAATAAAAAAACCAAGAGTTTATTCAGGAAAAGGAAACAGCTTGGGTTGTCCTGGGAAGGGTTTGTCGTAATACCAAAGTTTCCTGAGCGAAAGTAAGAGGTCTGGGTCAAACGGAGGAAGGCAAAAGTTCCAACACGTGCAAACGTGTAATACCGACTTATTTGATACGGAGGAAAAATACGAATTATTACAGCTTTTGAGTTGAAATTAAGGCAAAGCGGCGGTAAAAACCTAGTTGGCTGAGGGCAGCTCTTAAAACGGTGGCAAGATTCGAAATACATCATTCGATGGTCTCGTTATTTTTGCACTACCTTCCACAAAATACTAAGCAAGGAGGAAGGGCAAATGTGAAGGACGTCTGATAAACACTAAAAGTCAGGAAAAAGCTGGAAAGGGCAGCCCAATTACTGTAGGTTCTCCAGTCCACAAAAATGTAGGAATGGTTTCTCGATGCTCCCGAGGAACTTCCGGAGCGTCGGCAACAAAACAAATGAACCAAGAACATTAGCCGAAGAACGTAGGTTGATGACCGTGATTCACGCTCACGGCTCCGGACACAAAGGTTGGCCTGCAATTGTGCATAGCTTTTCGCAGAGCACGGGTGTGAAGGAAAAGACGGATGGTGTCCTTCTTTACTGATGCAGACCTTCAAACCCGACCCTTCTGAATGCCCGTGAAGACACTGCCTAAAGATGAGAATACCCCCACTTTCAATCTAGATAAAAACGACCAGAAATAATAGCCATAAAGTGTGGACGTTCTGGCTGCGATAGAAAACCAAATATCAAACGGCTGTAATAACTGGCGCGACATTTGTGCTTTCCTATGCTGAGGAACCTAACCACTCTTGCGCTTTGTAACTGGCTAATGAAAGCGTACGATGTTTCGGGATGTACACTTACCGTGAACCAAAGCAGTATATCAAACAGTGAACGGCATTCAGATTGTGCAGTCCCTTATCGCCTTATCGCACTAAACTGCTGTTTAATCAACGTCAGACCACCAAAGTAAAGTGACGGTCCGCTTTTGCGTTCCTTCTGGGGACGCTGTGTCAGATTAACAGACACCGAAGCACATGAGGTTTTTGGCGCGCATTCCTAGGAGGAATGATGCAGGACGCGTCAGAAATACACTCGGATTCACCTTTCACGGAGTACCGGGAATCCATGGGGTTAGCAATGGTCATAAATCTTTGTAAGACTTATGATCAGGACCACATTACACCACAAGAACTCATTAATTCGAGTATTTACGGGTTAATGGAGTGATAGGCAGGACTGGGGCATTTGTTCTACTCTCCCGGATCAGATTTGTTCTTGTCGCCCACTGACTCTAGACCACCTGAAAGGCGCAGGTGAAAAGGGTGTGGCGCTGCTGTAAGCTTGCAGGGTCCTAAAATGAAACAAACAGTTCAAGGGCCTAGTTAAAAAGCGTCTGAAAGCGGTTAAATAGGATCGTAGCGCATACAGCCGTGGAAGAGGATTATTTCATTCACCGACTATCTGAAATGAGAAAAGTTATCTGATAAAAATGCGCGCTCCAACCTATAAAACTCCCCACTGTGTTTGCGTCGTCATTAACGTGGTCAAGGGTGAAAACCGGACAGACTTTGGCATGAGCAAGTATCGGGTCCTCTAGGAAGCATGGATTACCCTGGGGTGAGACAGCGATTCCCAGGCGAGGTTTGTTCAAATGATTTGAGGCTTGGAACCACCGTTGTAGCAGCTTATTGGAAATGCCTACTGATAATTTCGTCCTGCATTAATTCCAAAACGGAAACATGAAGCTGGATCGAGGGAACCGTTCACATTAGGCTCCACAACTTCTGGTATTCCTACGGGTAGTTTGGTCAGGAGTTTTGCGAAACAGCTGAAAAGCAGTTTGGGCCAGTGTTCTGATGGGATCAGAAATACACACTTAAAGGGGGCCAAACTTCAAAGACCTTTTCCTACTGAGTTTTATTATATCCTTTGGTTCATTCTCATTGTGCACGACGAAAATGTATGCTGGCTTTACTCCGAATTACATCTGGACAGTTCGTCATTTAGGAGAGGCTGTTGGACGAGTGATTACTGCTATGCGGCGTCGATATCCAGTTGAAATGAATGGGCATTTGAATCCCAAGAATGTGCTGTCTACAAAGGATCGACACAGACTTGATTGCTGATCAGGAAGATGGTGAACGTTTATCAGAAAAATAAACAAGTTAGAATGAAGCCTTCAGGACCTCTCGTGGAGGCTGGCAAACAAGAAAAGTAGGTGGTTCCAACTTTTATTGAAGGCTTTCTGCCGGAAAGACAGGTACCACACCAGTGAGGATTTTTCACCCGAACCCTTTAGGGCTCAAGCCTGTGAAAAATTGGGCTTGTGGGACCCGACCGAAGAAGTAGGGGTTTCATGGTCTGTCGCTGAGATCAATAAAACTGCGGCTCCAAGTGGCAAAAAGTCTTCCGTTTTACAGAGCAGTGTAGCAATCGCTTCCTTCTGAGATGAAAGTAGGTTGTCTTCCACACTAGCTGACAAATCATCAGGCACAAGTGCATGGCCAAGATGAACGCCGCGTTTTTCGAGAATCTAGATTTCAGCTTGCCTGATCAAGCTAGCCGAAGGATTTTTTCTTGCACGAAAATTTACGAAAGTTTTTTCCGAACAGTTCAAGTAATCTGAAGACTGCCTGTAAATCCACATGGCTTGGAGCTTGTGGAATACTATATTTCAGGCTTTCAGGTTCGTCCGCTCCGGGTTTGTTTTCCCGTGCTTCTGAGTGCGGTCCGGTAAGTAAGGAGTCTCGTTGGGACTCAGATGCCCGTTTTGGGCTCCAGAGGCAATACTTTTGATGGCAAACCGGAAGTGTAGTTTTTGAAACAACTGTTCTATGGACGCGGTTACCAGCTTTCCAATTTCATAAGATTTCATGGCTGACTTAATGTGGGTAATTTTATCGTGTTTGTGTAAACTTTCACCTAATCCGCGATAAGGAAGTCCTGCTCAAAGTTCGCCGGATTCGTACGGCGTTAAGCTTTAGCGACACAAGCTGCGATTGCTTCCTCAACCAGATCAAACTCATTTGAGAGAGTAGTGCTGGGGATTGGCGGTCTCGTAATATGAGAAAAAGATTACCTGTGGTTTTAAAGCAGTAGCACACCACTCACTAGGTTGCTGAAGACCCTTCAGCAGCCCATAGCCGGTTTTGCTTCTCTTAGGCCCCATCGGGTAGGCGCAGTCCCAATTTTGCTTGAACCCAAGTAGCACGGAGTCAGTAAGATACACACATTTGCGGACCAAGTTGTTTCGGTCAGGATGCCATTGAATTGGTTGTCTTTATCTCGTCGATTTAGTGACTGGAGCTCAAGTAGAGCCTTAGGTTGAGTCCGAAGATGAGCGAAACCAATCGTGGGCGGCACGAATATGAGCTACGTGTTACGTCCATACGGCGCACTGCAATACTGGTGCGTCGTACCAACTGAGACATAAGGCGGCCTTGCGCAGCATATTCAAGTGACAAAAAACATCATAAACGAAAGATTTAGTTGGGTCTCCGTTAAAATCAATTTGGTACGCAGACGAATGCATTTTGCTGACCTGCGATTGTTTGTCCTATGTCTACCTTATTAGGAAGGAAATCGTTCCGTACGGGTTGTCTGACCGTTGGTTGTGGGGCTTTGAAAGTGAATTGTGTCGTCATGGCCGACATTTTGGGCTAATCGCTTGGAAACGTTTACTAAACCTTTGTGCACAGCAGACCTCAGACATCTGAAAACCTACAAGTTGGACGTGAATTCCATTGAGAGGCATTTTTATCCCTCTGAGGAGAGAGTTGACAATAGTCCAACATACGTGGGTCGTTCCAGGCATGCCATATTTGCCTTGGGGATGTACCACTGTCGTTGCCAGCCAAATAAATTGCCAGTGCTAAACAAAAAAATTCGTGTTATAGTCATGGCCGGTTTGATTGGTGTGCCACCAGGAATATGAGTATCCAAAGCCCATATCGGATAGGTCAGACTTTTGGGTAATCCTGCTTTGTGGTTTCCTCCTCAAAAGGGCGTTACACAGCTTCCTCTCGTCCAGTAGACGATCCGTCGGTAAGCATTCGATCAAAGGAAGGACAATTTGGATAGTTATGAACAGCCCTAGGGTTCTCCCTCAGGCGTTTGGACAGCCAGGCACAAAAATGTTCCAAGTCTTGCTCGTACTTTTTCTTGCATCTCACGCGGAGCGACTTGCATTCGGCTCTCGTAAGAGGAGAAACAGGGTGTGATTTTGTTAGCTTTTTGGCGTGGTCGCTTTTGCAGATGAATCACACATGATAACTTACCAATCATTTATGCGCTCGTCAATTAATAATTTGTTATTCCGCGCTTGACTGGGGCGGTAAAGAGCTCAAATATTTTGGGTGTTTATCCAGACAGCCAAATTTTGTTTGCACCCACAAAAGCTTTCAGAAGAAACACCATGTTTTCTTTGAGTACTTTAATGAAGTAAAAAATGTGCTTGTTTCCCCGTTTTGTAAGTAAATATTTGGTTTTACCCATTGTCCTGTTGTTCGCAGAGTGCACAGCACCCCTATGGTAGACGCGGCCAATGAAGACGAACAGACCAGGGGAGTTGGATACAATGCCTCTCCGGTTGGTCTTCGAGCGCCTGCGCGTAAAATCCCACCGAGACAACAGTGACATTACATTTCATGTTTGCGTTTAATGGACAGACGCTTTGCTCACATTTGGTAGATTTCCCCAATAGTCTCGGTAGAGAACATGTAAAGACAGTGAAAAAGGGGTGCAGAAAGCTGAAAGAAGGTTTCAGAGGTCGCGTTGACACGGGATCTGAAGTCCATGAGACTTGAGAAAGCCTATTACTACTACAGGAATAGACCGCGAGTTTCAGCCATGACGTGATACTATCGGAGAACTCTACTCGATGGCTGCGCTCCGCTAGCATTTCTCTGGGCCATTTTTTGGGCCCCGCGTGGATATTCCTCAGTTTAGCCGTCAGACTGGACTCCTGCAAGTTTTCCAGGAGCTTCATCAGCGAAGTCGCCCAGCATATTACGGAGCCCGCTAATTGTTGGACTCTAGGATCTGCGCATGCAGGGGCAGAGCACGGGAAGCGGCTGACCTTTGTACAATGCTGGAATCAAAACACGGATACCCAGATTCCTGAACGATCCTCGGTCTCAACTTTAGAAATCCTTTGGCTGCCACGAAGGATTAGATTGCGCCCATCCTTAGCGAAACTCTGATCAAGCTAAATGATGTTACAACCGTAACAAGGCAATCCGACACTACGGAGGCTTGTTGGTTAGCTATTTCACAGTTGAATTATTTGCCTGAGTCAGGTAATACAACGGTTATAATACCGCTTTTAACCAATTGCCGAATAACGTTAACCGAGATCGCTCAAAGAGCCTCAAAAACGTCCCGGAAGTATCCAGAAACCAGTTTTTCTGATTGGATTATTTATTTCCGGGAGCAAGTGGAGTAGTTATTGGCTGTGGTCTGTGGCGTTACCACCATTACAATTCTCTACACCCTTGGTAACTTTGCCGCTTGTGTACTCAGCAAGTAAGAAGCTAGTATGCTGGTGTCACGTCCGTGTTTACAATGAGGCAAGGGATGGAATCTCGTTCAACACGCAAAATTCATGTGTCTGAGTGTTGATTCGCGAGCTGCCTTTGTTTGCTTAGCTGGCTCTGGCGACCTTTGCTTCAAGACTAGATATGATGCAAAACAGTATCTATCGAAGCCATACTGCACACCAAATGGTTGAGAGAACCACTAATTGGCTGATCAGCCCACTCGACCCTCATCCAAATCAATGAGGCTAACTTTCAAACGTTGACGGCCCCGGGGACTTGAGTAATCGGGTGCTTGTGGAGCTCGTTCAAACAATCCTTCTTCTGTCCTGGCTAAATCATTTTGGCGAGTCCACATTAAGGGGGCAAGCGCTGGACCTGAGCTTCTCTCTTATTAGAGCTCATCAGCGGTAAATATCTTCGGTTGTGCCGGGGCTTGAACTCCGCACACCTGACACGCGAGGTGAGCGTGTTATCACTAGTCCACCCATCCACACTGGATGCAACTGAACTTTCACGTCTGAACAGATGAACATGTTCGCGTTTGAGTGCTGTGAGTGGAAGGTCCAACGTTTCTAACGACGACCCGGTAGCATATTTTTGGTTGCGTCGATCGATTGGCCCACCTGTCAAGACTTCCTAGTCAGGTAGTATCAAAAAATCTTAAAACCTGCTGGATACGTTTTTAGTTGCTGATGGTTACGGGGTTTGTAGAGCGCGCACTCACATAACCCTCAGTTAAACAATCCTGGCGCAGTCCTGCTGGCGAGAAGGCACTGAATTCGGGTGTTCAAATTTCTACCGAACAGCGTGCGCAGGGAAAACTTGGTGCCGGCCTCAGACCGCCCCTGAACAAAGGCCACCGGACACTTGGCGTTTACTGAAACGTGTTGTGAATTCTTGTTCTGGGTGGGTATCCACTTTAAAATCTCACGAAGTGAAGGGTGTCACGACTTGTAGTTTCTTTGTACGGCCCAGTTGGACTCTTCTGCCCGGCTTTGCTACTCGAAAGTTTACTGTTCCAAAAGGCTTGCAGACTACGCATTAAGTATGCTGGGTAAGCAAGCGCGGAAATTTTGCAAAGAATATAGGATTAGAATCAATTCATGGATGCTCGCACTAAATCGAGAACGCTAATATTTTTCTTCCAACAAAGCAGTTTTTCAAACCATAAGCCCTACTGCTTCTCAGATGCATCAAAGGGAGCATGTGCATTGGTTCTATATCTCCGGTTGCAGTGCTTGTGACTGCTTGTAACCTTAGTGTCTGCAAGAACGGCCCCAAAGGCAAGAAGAGGGCTGCCCTGTCGGTCACACAGATCATATTTTGGATGGGCTCGACGATCATCCACCAGGCGCAACTCGAATACGAAGCTTCCGATTTGCTTACGGACTGTACGTATGCTCAGATATGCGTCTCTGGGGGTAAGTTTACGGTAAAAGCAATCCAGAAGGTGTCGCCTCATGAGGTTCGTCCTTGGAGACGCGGAGCGCCGTTTACGAATCCAGGGTCCCAACGCCTTATGGGATGAAATGGCACCGTAGCCAAAATGATCGAATTCGTAAAGTACTGTCCCCTCAGAAATGGTACGGAAAACCCACGTTTGCACCAGGTTTACACCAACCCTACCTCCCAAAGGGATCGGGCTTGGGTGAAATGATATACGAAGAGCGCAGCGAACTGTTCCTGGTTCACTCTGCAGGCTTATTCTCCACTTAAACAAAGCGGTTAGGCAGGTACTGAGTCAGCAACAGCCAGCGGTTAATTTTCCTTTTGATTTTGACTGCTCTGGAGTAGCTCATTTACCAGAAAACGATCCCACTTCGCCGCCGGCCTCCCCGTGTCATTCCATTTATGCGTAGTTGCTGGTAACAAGATTTCGGTTACCCCTCCGCTGCGCATGAACGTTTGTGCCAACTACATCCATTTTTAAATACACCTTCTGACGAAGTAACGACCGACCCGGGAACTGAAACCGGAACCCTCGGACTTTACCTGGGATTGTTGTCCACTGCACCAACTTGGCTTCCCTGGCGGCCGTATTTTAGTAAAATCCCAATGTTGCTTCTTGCTTGATTTCCCTTTTTCACCGGGACCAGGTGCACATTTCAGTTTGTTACACGTGGTGCCTTGTCGCGCTACCAGTAAGAGTCTGTAGCTGAATTTATTTTTGTGCCAAACCCATCATATACCTGCTATTTCGTATACCCTCAGTTTTGTTTTTAACGTGAAACTGCCTACCAAATAGTCCTTCCACACCGCTAACTCTTTATACTACCTATCTATGCCGTTTAGCTGCTCGTATCCTCACATTTGTGCTTAATTTTCATTGCTTCCAAGAACCCTTGTTGCCTCACTAATTTTTCTGCTTCTGCCAACTACGCTTTTGTTGGTTGTATGTTCTATTCACTTCGTAGTGCTCATTGACCCGTTCATAGAAACGGTTTTTGATAAACTAACCAATACTTTCAGAATATTGCTCCTAGTTTCTACCACTAATTGAATGTCAGCTTCACATACGCCGGCGGATTTGAGCACTCTGTGGAGTTCCAAACTGTAATGATCCTAAATGTGTTTTGGAGGTCTGAAGGCGATGCATTCCTTCTGTGCTCTGGGGGTGCAGGCTTTGAGAAAAGCCATTAATCCCGTGCTTGTATATGGCACGTGAGGTCCATGGGAGGAAGCGAAATACGGTAGCACTTCTTAGAACACTGAGTGCGGGGTAGCATATTTCCGCATTCGAGGAGTTAGGTGGTGAGAAGGGGGCCAGTCAACCTGGTAGGCGGGAAATGCATAGCCCAATATGAAGCCTGCTTTTACCAACAAAAGGAACTTTGTGGGCAATCAAGGCAATTCAGACTAACGTTTTTGCGGATTACTGCCGTAGAAATGCCACGGCCACCAGTGCGGCTGAAAGAGTTGTGGTGTCATTCGTAAAGTCTGCTCTAAATAATGTTACATGTAAAAGTATCTTGATGGTTCAACAGGGGTGGTCGCCCGTCGATTAACACATTAACGGTAGCCAGTGTGTCGATGGACAGCTTCTATCAGAGTCCGATGTGCTGCTTATTTCCGGTTATGGGCACCAGGATCTAATGACGTTAAAATGAAGGATCCAAAGTTGCACGTTAATAACCGGAACATACTTATGGGTGGCCAAATTCCAAGCAACCTAGAGGCTTGTTTCCTTGTGGTGGGGGATTTTTAAATCCTTTGACAGATCTGACAACCAAATTGGCTTCTTCCTCGATGGCGGGTGTTACGCCCCGATCTATTTTTCACTGACCGATGGCTACTAGCCCAAAATGAAGCATCAGGACGTTGGAATATGATGGCCAATTAGAACTGGTAACATTTATGGTGCTAACTGGTGGTCTTAGAAAAGAAGGAACCTAATGTCCAGTGTTTGACGACTAAAATTTACGAAGAAGCTTAATACTGCTGAATGGATGTCATGAAACCTGCCAAATGAGGGGATATTGGAATGATGTGGAATCCCTTGAAGAAAAACTATTCGCCAAAGATTTGTCTGGAGTTATATTTGCCAACCGCGGCCAAAAACTTGCCTTGGATAGATGGGAAGCAGAACTAGTGGTATAAAGGAGGAATTGTGAATGTTATATACACCAGAGGAACCTCAAACTGGGGGTAGCAGAAGGTACAAGGAAATTAGGAACCAATTCAGTTGGCTGAAGAAGATCAAGCAGAGACTGCTAATCCCACCTAACTGAATGCACCAAGGAATGACCCTAGCACGTGTACCCGTGCATAAAGCAGAAACGGTGAAAAGCTGCTTACTTGCCTACATTGAAGAATAGGGGTCATGCCTTTGGAGGCAATATGGGGCAAGCAATAATACTCATTTGTCCCCAAGGCTTCTGAAACTGTGTAAACGCGATAACAAGTTCAACTGCACGATTTTCGAAGTCATCCATGTCCTGAGGCACTTGAGCCCGATAGGCTTTACCCGCGATACTATATAACTTGGCGACATTTTTGCCTTCGGAACAAACAAGCACCGCGTGCTCAGCAGGAAAGACGATCACCGTACGTTTTGTCCTACAAGACTGACAAAAAATGACCCCACTGGTAACCACAAGTCAGGTTGACCAAAGCCATCTTGAATGTCTTGGAGATCTGAACAAAGACTACGGCAGCAGCATATTAAAACAAATTCTGCATAAGCACCACAGCTGCGTGGGTTCTTGTCTAATAGGTCGCGCACTACGAACTCGTCGCTAGCGCAACTTATTAGCTTATTTGAATTTCGTGAATTTCCGTTGGCTTTGCTGACCACCTGCTGCATTTGTAATACACCCACTCGTAAAGCAAAACAGCATTGTTGCTTCATTAGCTCATGCACGCATAAATAGCATGTAACTATACCTCATTTAACGCCTTCTCAAATGCCTTAAAGTATGAAAACCGGACAGTCGCCAATTTCTCAGCAAACACATCTGCAATTGTAAAGTCGAATGCGCACCAAAAACTAGGAAGAGAGATCAATTAAAACAAATTCCAAAAAAGGAAGACAGATTATGGTGATTTTTGCTTTGAGCATACATACAACAAAATGCAACGTTTTAAGCAAGATTTTTTTCAATCGACACGCAACCGTTTCGCAGGTAAGTGAATCTGCCGGCTGGGGGTCGGTTGCGTGCAACCCGTGGTAACGCAAGTGGTCAAAAATCCCCAGCAGAAGTTCACAGAAAGTGGTTTCTTCTGGTAAGGGTAAAAAGTTCATGAGATTGAGTCTATGAAGTAGGCGCAGAAAACAGTGGGTTCAGGAAAGGACGGGGTTTGGTTGAGGGAAAGGAGGTACACATGTAGTCTTTAAAACGAGGAACTCTCCTGAACAACTCGTCTATGCTAGCGTGCGAATAACAGTGCTTTTCCGATAAACGTCTCCTACACCCTAACTACAACCTCCGGTCATAAATTCATAGCTTCGTCTTGGCGAATGCTGCCAAATGAGGTCCTCATGACCCAACACCGGGCTGGTTCAGCGTGATTAGAACATGTCGCCACCTGCAGTCCTTAGTATATTTACGAATATTGCAGACGCAGTTGGCTATAGGGGGTAAGAAGTGCAATGCTCCGTTGTTTAGGTGGTATAAGGCAGCGATGGAATCAGTCCATATTATCATTCTGTCTGCTGGAACGCTGAACTGAGTCAAAATCACAAGAAGGATCCTTGAATGTAAGTTTCTGGAGTAATAATACAGATTATAATAAAAAGACAAAACAGTCCATCCTATTTCGGTAGTGATAGATCCAAAAGTTGTGAAACCTGAATTGAACGAGAAAATGAATGTCGTCTTGAGCGACTGAGGCCAAAATCCAAGCTAATCTAGGCCGTTTAGTAGTAATTGATTTGAATAAGTGAGTAAGCTCAGGTGTACCGCGGGACGTCAGTACGTCAAAGAGTTTTATACAGCAAACTTTGGAACAAACTTAGTTGGAATAAACGGGTTGAATTAGGGTGAAAAGGGAGTAAAAACTGGGAAGGTGGTGCCAGGATTCAGCTGGCGTAAACGTCGGTTCTACTGATATGGCGTAGAGGTATGGACAAGGTATGGTATACTAGTACAATCCATAAACACTGATGGAAGATAAGTGTAGACTCGGCACATACAGCAGTCGTTCTAACAACGCCCAGTTAAATGTCAACATCTGTCAATGGGCAGAACACTGAGGGATATTTCATGTTTCATAAGTGGTCGACGAGTACCATGAGAGTTTTAGGTTTGTGGTCCAGATTTGTCCTTCTTGGGATGAAAGCGCAGGCCGTAAGGACGTTAGCCAAAGGTCACCAAATGTTATGGGCGTGGGGCAAAGAAACTGTTCCCAGGCTAGTAGTAGGCTTCATCTGGCCGGTCCTGAAGTTCTGAAAATTTAGAACTACAACGTGTGGAAAGGCTAATGAAAAGAATGGTTTCACGAGTAGGAAATTTTGCTTACACTGCTCGCTAAATAAGGCATATCTTGTTTTCTATTGTACGGGTAGGATTTTTCTTTAGCTTGTCCTGAGAAAGTGGAGGCCTCAGGCTATGAAACGTCTCTTCAACCAGGCAAACAAAACAAATAATAGAGGAACTGAGCGCTAGTTAAAAAAGCCTAGACTTAAACGGTACCAACGGCGTTCAGCCTGTTCTTCAGAGGAATAACTCCGTGGAGTAGTCTCCCTGATTTTGTTGTTATGGCACCGACGAGTAAAGCTTTCAAGCGTTTTTTGACGCGATTTCTGGGACAGTTTCCAGACCTTCACGTACGAGCTGGAAAATGGAAGGGTCTGCCAGAGACAACCTCGCACGTCCATCAACTGGCTACTATTGGATCCCGTGTTAATGCAGGATAGAGCTGACACAGACTTCCGAACCTTCTTCATCCGTTTGAATCCGAATCTGACGAATGCGGTAATTGCTACAAAATATCTTACGCCTAGTGTATTTGCAATGTCTATATCATGTTTTCCAGATTCATAACTGATTACTCCTACCTCGTACAACTGTGCCTGTTTGTTGGAACAAAAGAAACGATCAGGTTCTGTTGGGACTGTGCCCTTTATTGCTGTGCTATTCTGCCAAGTATGGGCTTTTCAGCCTAAGCGTGGCCGTTAAACAGGACTCTTCAGATTTCTCATAGTCTCAACCGAGGTCATCAAAATACATTTTACTGAATTCTGTTTCTCATCCAGGCTTTTACAGCATAACTGCATTGAATGAATCCTCTGAATCCTCCCCAAATTTATAGAAGAATCCTTGCCTAAGACTGCTTTCGGGAGCTGGGTGTGCAATCTAGCACGTACGTTAAAAGATTTCGAAAGCAGCACGTTTGTTAGGTTAATCAATTTAGTTGCTCTGGTAGTCAGTTTGATTACTTTTAACGATACCGCCTGTGTTTTAGCTGGGGTCGTAACAACTTCATTCCTTGACTTAATCTTGTAAATATATATTTTTATGCTTTGGCAGTCGCTATGTCTACGAAGTGTTTGGAATCGTATTAGGCTTACTTGTGTTACTCTCGAGAACACGTTAGTTTCTGCTTTTTGGTTCTTATATATACTTTGATTACTATAATCAAACACTTGGGTACTTTATTTTATTTGTGACGCCACTGATTTCGTGGCTGTTTGACTGCGTTACAGAGCAAAACAACTAGGTGGTGGTACTATCTCCGAAGTCGCTTTATTTTGTGGTCAGGCCATCGTATAAAACTATTGTTCAGCTTACACACCCACCTAATGACCAAGTTTTTCGCTATTCAGTTTTTATTTGATTGGGTTGCGCCTTTTAACGTTTAATTGTGGTGTGAAGCTACATCTTGTTCATGATCAATACTCGATGAAACTGCAAAATGGTAACTTCCATGTGGTGCACACAGCTGCAGTGGTAATCAGTTCATACACCTTTAGGACTACCTAGAGAACTATAGTTATGGTCGTAACGAGTTCATGCCTTGTAAATACTTGTTGGTTATCGCCTTGCCTACAATAAGTATTTCAAATCATATTAATCTTATACATACTGCTCTCTAGAGCACGTTATCTTGTATAATCATATACTCAGATATCCTATTTCTATTGTAAAGCAATCGACTTAAGATCACTTTGTGATTGTTTTTCTGCATTACAGCGCGAAATAATCACCCTAAAAATCTTCCTGCTGTTCTTTTTTTTCAGCAGAGATTTGATCCTATCAAAAGCCGGAAAGCACTCTACAGCTGTTTCATCCTTGTTGGAAATCATCAGCAGTGCGCAGCTCACGAAACTCAGAGAGTTTAGCTTCTGTTTTATTGCAGTAAACCACTTCTGACAGTTAACCACAGTGTGAAGCCACATCCCTTTCATGAGCAGGACTTGCTCAAACCGCAAAATGGTTACGTGCTTGTTGTGCACGCGCGGTTATACAGTCACCCATAAGCACATGTTGATCAGCAATAACAACCAATCAACCTGTAATTCTACATCGTCTGCTTAATGCACGTTTCAAAAGTATCGCCGTTTGGGTCACAAAGTCTGCTAGCAGTATTATGCCACATTGTAGCTCACTAACGAACCCCTAACAAGCAGAGGACAATCTGTTGCTTTCTAGTTTCAGTAACAGCTGATCGATCACAACACACTCAGCATAGGAGAAACTGATGAGGAGGGAGCTCACCTCAGCCTGCGATCTTCTGTAACACGGAATGAAATTTTCGCCCCGTTTCTGTCTGGTCTTGTGTGATGTCCGGCGTGAAGTAAGCCATCATTGCTAGGTAGCCCACCTACTACGACAAGATAAACATTGCTACATTGCTACCTGTAACAGCCACCGTGTGGATGATCTCCTGATTGCAAAAATGCGAGCGCGATTTTTCATACATTTATTGGTTTTTGGAAGTGTTTTATCCAAAGTTTGTTTTTTAACATTAACATTAACAACACTACTGCAGAATTATCGGATACAGTCAGCATTGTTGCATAACCATGAAGTAATCGCAGGCACGCTTGTGAAGAGTGTACTTGCAGTAGATATTACTACCGGGCTAAAAACTATAGGTTGACGTGACACTATGAATAATGTGTAAAAAAGGAATGAACAAACTGATGTTGGGATAATGAGCATGAAAAGGGTGGAAAATAATGGTGTCCACCGGTAACGGGCTGTCTGGTTTGCTGGTAACAGCGACTAGATTTACTTTGAGATGTGGAGCTTAATTCATCCTTATGGTGAAAGCTGGTGTATTCATGTCAGATTAGCCGTTTTGCGTGGTTTTTAGCCGTTTGAAGATCCCCCTGAATTGTTCAAAATGCTAAATTGATAATTTTTCGTTATGCTGTGCCAGCGGACACTTGGTTGCCTTTTGAGTTTGGGATATCAAAGCTGCAGAGCACTTATTATTTGTGGACATCGATCATGAGCGTTAACAACACCATGTTAGATGAACGATTTCGATGAAAAACTGATCACCTGAAGAGAGCACAAAGAAAGGAGCTTTTGTGCAATAGACCTGGCGTGCTTCACTGTATCTTTGGGAGTGTACTGTAAAACATTACCAGATAAACAAAACAGGGTAGGAAGCTTTACCATCCAAATATCACCAAGGAAGTGCCGATTAATTCAGTTTACACAGTCTTGGTCTTTCGATAGCAGTGTACTAGACAAAATGTAGCACCGTGCCGTGCGTGGTCCAGTACACGATGTGGGACGAAGCTGCCGAGTAGACACAGTACCCACATTCAAGGAAATGATGGCCCACCAATGAAGCCGGTATCGATTGTGCACTTGCCTCCGGACTTGAACCAGTGTTCAAGCGTGTCCTCATGTCCGTGTTCCCTTCTAGTGTGTAGCCACATGGTCATATTTTAAGACTGTCAATTATTAACATTATGGTTTCATTTAACAACCACAGCTGTAACAACTACTTCAAACATGTAACATATATTGTGTAATCCACTCAAAGCCAATCTTCTATACTTGCGATTTTTTTGTTAACCAAAGTCTATTTGGGAGATTACCAGGAGTAGCCCATTAGTACAACCGTATTTAGTAATATTTGTTAAAATTAAAGTTGCATGTAGCTTTATTTAGTGATACTACTTGAATTATGCTCAGCTTTATTTCTGATGATAAAAAATCTGTGATTTTGCGATTTTGCGGAATAATCGTCCACAGGGCGGTCTTATTGATTTAGTGAAAGCAACATAAATTTTCTTACCACAATGAAGAATATTTTGGGTAAGGTATTATCAAAATATGATAGAAATTTAGCGAAATTTACTACCTAGCTAAAAGATATGTACGTTTAAGTCACACACCAGGTTTGGAAATATGTGTACGTTTACTCTCACTCGAGGGATCGCGGTATCTCATGCTAAAGATGACAAGATGTCCTTGTCATTTCATACTGATACGATAGCATCGCGTTAGAATTTGACCCCTGCGGTGAAATTTGGGAGTTTCCGCTCACCAAAATAATGATGCAATAATTCTGATTGTCGGAGTGTTGTAAACGGTATTCAGTCTTACTGATAAACATCTGTCGACTATCATTCATGATGTATCTACCTGTTTAGCTTAGCAGAAGTTGTAGGAAAGTCGAGAATGGCACATATAATAAGATGTATACTCATCTGGCTTTCAACAACAGGGAGAAGACTAACATGGGTAGTTGAATATACTACTTTGGTTTATTGTGTGTATTCAGTCCTTACTGAAGCAATCAGCAGGTCATGGATGCTCAGTACCACCTAAAAGTAAATTAGGATTGAATTGACTGAATAAATCCAGAGGACCCAATCACACAACTCATGATTAGCCTGGTGTTCCTATCAAAGCGATAAAATTAATATTGGTATTGGTTAACCATGGGGATGCGGTTAGCCGCCGTTAGTTTGATACTGATCAACTGATCAACGGGGTGACCGTTGAAGTGGTCCACTCGGATGGTTCCATGGGACTCAATTTTCCGTCCAGTTTGTTGATAGAAAGCTGAACTCTTTTGTCTACTATTTGGTAGTGCGCGAAGTTTTTGTAAAACGGGCTTTTGGAAGCAATTAATTGTGGCAGAAGTGGAATGAACGAGTCTCCTATTTATCTGTCACTGTATAGCCAGAAAACATGAGGTGTATATTTTTGTTCAGAGTTTACATGAAGAATGGTCCCAGGACGGGTTGATCATAGACCGAAACAAGGGACTAGAATACTACAACGCCTTACAATGGGGAGTCATTTATTAGGATATATCATGTGCAACTTATCCCAAGTAGGGCAAACCGATGTCCAGCGCTATTAGCCTCAACGTGCGTGATAAAACACTAATTCAACGTGTCATCCAGCGACAATTTTCAGTTCAACATCAAATTTTTAGAACCCAGCATCACCGCCTTGAAGAATGTCACAAAATACATCAGGTCGCTTGAGAGGAGTGACACATTTCTTGATGTTTGGCACAGAAACTCTAAGCATGCACTATTGTAATCAGTGTAAATAGTGCATACGGCGCAGATTATTGATCTGACTGCAACTATAACAACATATTCATTTGACGCAAATATGCTGAACGGTTTGAGAACCATATATGTCGTGGAAATTGTTTGAACTTACGTTTCATCCGAATTATAACAATTCAAACTTTGTAGGATTGCGTATAATGATTGGACGATACGCTTGGTATTTTTCTTTAGTCACATCACAAACTAGTTGGGGTGCGTTATCGATCACAGACGAACAGCCAAACTGAATGTGATTGCCGTTTGGGATGTTGGATTAGGTCAAAAGACAGACAACGAGAATTCGCAAATTCGGGCGTCCAGCAAGTAACAGTAACAACCTAAATTACGCAATGCGTTTCGTAATAGCAAGTAATCGCCGGACGTTACAGTTTTACCTGTGAGGACGCATGATTGAGGTGCCATGTTAAACGGGTTTTTTCAAAACAAAACTGTCCGTTTTATTTGAAAGATTTGGATAAGAGTGTCTATTTTGCCGCAAGGCTTAATCAGTACCACACCGGTTCGAAAGATTATTCATGTATCCGTCCCCTGCTGAGTCCATAAATCCTGTTAAGCTTTTACCTAGAATGCATCCGTAAGTGAAAGCCCCACTCAAGAGGAAAAAAAGATTTTCTTGAAGGCAACTAGTCACAGATTTGCTAAAACTGCTTTGACACCTCAAGACCGGTTTCGCCCTTCTGCTTCGAATTCATCAGCTGGGCACAAGCTCCGAGTTTCCGTCAACCCTATGTTCTACTTGAACTAAACTTGTACGAAATTTGCGATAGCTCAAATATTATACAAACCGAGACCTGGGGTGGCTCTTCTACCGGACATTTAGTTAAGTGATTCAAGTGGGACTCAGTAAAGTCGCCCGCTAAATCCAGGTTGATGTGCAGATGAGTGTATTTCGAGAATTTGGTTTACATTTTGGTACACCTTTGGGGTACCGTCAGAATGGAATTCCATCGAATTGGTGTGTGAGAGACGGGGTTGCACACAGGGCAATCAGACACTCTATCAATCAGTTTGAGAACACGAACCGCATCAGTCATAATTTTGGAGGTTTGAGCCAGTGTGGTTGCGGTCTAATTTCCATAGCCATGGGCGGAACACAAACGGTAGGAATTCCTCCATTAAAGTTTGTAATGGGACAATTACACTATTTCACAAGGGTTTGCCACTGGACGTTCTGTCAGTTTGTTGATTCGTGATAAACTTCGATCCAGCAGCTGTCACACTCGTGGGTTGTTATCAAATGGCTTACTTCAAACTCATGTTTTTAACAGAACAAGGGTAACCACAACTGAAGTTTTCTTCAAAATACTGAGAGGGAGGGGTGGGGGGCAAAAAACTAGATAAAATAAATCTACTTTGGCATCAGTCAGCATGAGAATCAGCTTGATGTGTCTCCAAATGATCAAGCACCATAAACTCTGGAGCATAAGTGGACTTTTACAGCATACCACATTCCCTCTCGCCTGTACTAATTCTTGGTCAGGCAAATGCAGCTCGAGATACCTCGCTTCTTGCAGGGCGGTAAAATGTACTTTTGATAAACCCATCTTGGTGGAGTAGATCCAGCCTATCACAGCCAGTTGATCAAGCACCTTTTCTATCAGGCACTGCACGTGTTTAAACTTTTTTTGCACGCCCGCAGTTAGTAGATCTTTACGGCAGATGACTTTCTTACGAACCCCGTTTGCACTTTCCGCTGGACTGTTGATCATGTTCCCAAAACGTAACATTGTCAGCTGTCTGGATTTTTTCCAATTATACTGAAAACTACTGATGTAAGAAACAAGGCTTGTTTACACGGTCTTCTTCTAAGAGAAAAAGGTAATGACTTAAAGTGTTGTTATTCTTCTTTAAGGCCATGTAAACGAGCTTAACTTTCGTGCAGCTACATTTCACAATGGACTTCAACTTTGACTACCTTACGAATGCTATTCTTTTTCCATCACAAACGCTGTGTTGTATTCTGTTCGGGGGAAGGGTGACGCCGAACATAAAAAGTGATATGTAGGTATCCATGAGAACCGGCCGTTCATGATCCAGTACAAGTTAAACGGAGTTTATTGTCCTTGGTTGGTGTTGTGCGTTGCGTTAACATGAACTACATGAGAGAAGCGATGAAATGTTTCTATTCGCCGTACAGCTTCAAAGCAGATACATGTGTAGCTGTGATCGCTTTCCCATTGGGGTAATACTCTGCTCTTAGAATGTGAACGATATATAGTTTTTGAAATGTTAGATGCTATATCAAGTGGACAGTCATGATCTAATCCAAGTTTGTTGGTAGTGTGAGGAGATTTTGGAAATTTCACTTGAGATTTCGTCCTGAAATAAAGCCATTCCATGTTAAAGAATCGTGAAGCACTACACAGTTGCTTTATCCTTCCTGAAAATCATTAGCAGTGCGCATCCGATGAAACTGCAGGAGGTATCGAACCTACGGCCTCCCGGCTAATAGTCTGGACACAACCGGCTGATTGGCAGTGTGTTTAGCTCGCACTCAGACAGAATATGGTACAAATGATCCTTCGACTACGGGATCCACTTCACGCGGTCACGTGTTGACTGACTCCTCGAGTGACGACTTCTCACTCACCACATGGGTTTTTCTTTATTCTTCCTTCTTCACGCGATGACCGAAACTTCCATCTGAGAAGTCGTCACTAGAGGAGCCCACAACAATTGGCCACGTGATGTGAATCCCGTGATTCAAGGATGAGTGGCGCTTATCATCTCCATTTTCAAGTTAATCACACCGCTGATCAGCCGCTCTTGGCTGAGCGTTTAAGTGTTCAGACTACTGGCTGTGAGATCGTGAGTTTGAGACTCCCTGGAGTTTATTGAGTTGATCCCCAATAAGTATAACTGAAGTATGCCGAAAGTAGCCGATTGCGAACATCAGTTGTCCATTACACAGACATCTTTCATACTTGTCCTCCAGGAACCTCCTAAGGCCACTGGTCAAGGTATTGTATGGAAGCTTTTCCTGACATTCTTGAACACACCTTCGGTGTTGAGCGTTTGTCTGAACAGGTGTCGGTCATACAGCCGCCAGTTTACCGGATGGTTATTTTGTGTTCCAGAACAAGTAACCAAAATGAAGCAACCAGAATGCGTAAGGTTAAGCCGTGTTTTGCGATAATGTTCGTAAAACGTAAAGGACGAAGGTGAACTACGTCAAGTTACTAGACTCGTCCCTTGTAATCACTCTAACTCTTTTGGGGTTTCCTTCTGGAAAAACTGCCTTGAGTAAACCAGAGTCAACTTCCGGAACACTCGCTTGCGGGTAAGGTAATTGTGATTCTTTGTATTTTTTTCACTAAATCACACAAGAAAGTTAACGTAATTCGTTGTAAAATAAGGCTTATTTCTGATTCCAGTTTTTCTTATTAATAGCTTTCCAAACCCTGCTGCTGATGGGCCGGGGGTGAAACAGTTCGCTCGAACCACTCATCTTTCCCTCAAGGGATGACAGTCTTTGAACAATTTACTACCATAAGGCTCAGTTAGGTCCTCAACTCACACGGAGCCTCCCCCAGAGCTTTCTTGCCGAAAGGCGCAGAAATTTAGTCCACCGGGGGGACCGTGTTGCTCCGGCAATAACAACAACGGCTGACCTACCACTCATCTGAAAAGGCCCAACTACACTAACTGTCAAAACCAGCCGGAAGAATGGTCACTTCTTAAAAGGTGGAAAGGCGGGTTCCGTAAACAGGTGTAGCAGTGGTATACTGGCCGGCTTGAATTCGTGTTCACATATTCATCCAATGTGTTTTCATACTCCGACGAGAATTACTTCCTGGCAACGGACTACCTCGGGAAGGCATAATCATTACTAAGCATACATAAAAACAAAACTCGCCATCCAAATGTCAATCCATTTTAAACGAGGCGCTTAAACAATCAAAGGGAGAATTCCCTAGGGCGGGTAGACAAGGCATTGCGTATTTGCACCGACAAAACAGGTATTTAGGCTCCTTTGAAGAAGACCTGAGCGATTGTGCTTAGTATTTTTTGCATTTTGGTGATTTCATACATGTTCCTCTACAAATATAAAGGGCTCCACCGGGATCTCTGATATAAAAATTCATTGCTGGGGTGATAACGCAGAAAACGAGTATCGTTACGCAGCCCCCTTGTAACCTAAAGCTACGAATCTGCTATGTGAATGATATATCTCTCATTATAAACGGCTGCTTATCTCAGAAGCTCGTAAATTTCCTAATGTTACAATTGAGAATAACGAGTATGAAATCTAACAGAAAAGGACGTCTTAATAAACTGGCTAGTGAATAATATCCGCACAAGTTGCGTATACCCGGAGGGGACACATTATAACAAAAGATTAGGCTACAGCAGCAACCATAAAATTCTTCAGAAGAATCATTTATCATTCGTTCAGCTGTAACACCTTTTCGGTGCCTAGCTGCCGTTCCACCCGAAGAAAGCACGAGGGCTGGGATACGGCCAAGTTGCCCAAGCCTAGACAGGGGACGTCGAGAGGCAGAGGGTGAGTTCGAACCACGGACCTTCCGGTCAGTAAATTCGCGCCCTAACCACTGAGCCATCTCGCCCCCATCAGAAGAACACTTAAATCCAAACACTTTCCAGGAGAGTAGACATATTATGCCACCTCACTAAAGAATGAACAAAGCCACCTTATCAATGATGTAAAACAACGGATAACCAAGTATTTTTATTGGACACAGCTTGAAGAAGAAAATGCACTAACAGTGGCAACTGCAGGAGTGACTAACTAACGGATAGGCACGTCTTACATCGGGAATGTAGTTAGGCTCACATACAGGTTAGTAGGCCAGAGATGAAATCCCATAACACGAAACCGAAAGGCAGCTCTGCAAGAAGAAACACTTCGACATATAAAGTAACTTGGACTAAATGAAGCAAGTTCTGGGCTGTAAAAACTGAAAAAAACAGCAATGTGCACGAATAAACTAACACGATGCGTCCGTAAGGAGATATGGCACTATGTTCTTGATTCGTACACATGAAGGTAACTAAGGCCATAGAGTAATTTTGGAAAGTTTGAGTAATTCGCGCGCGGAAACACAATATGAAGGAGGAAATTTCTGAAATTTCTAGGAAATTATGGCATTCCATGGTGAATTCAAACAACCGGCACATTGAGTTGGGTCGGATCAATGCATCATTATGTGCAAAGAACCAGGCTAATCCCAAATGATCCGACGGGGTCGGACTTCCAAACCAAGATGCGGGCACCCATCTTGGGTCGCAAAAAGTGACCACGGAATCCAGAGAGGCCTAGGTCAGAGTCAACTGGAGCGTCAACCAATGGATGGGGACAGATGAAGCCAAGCTCCAAGGTCTTCTGGACCTCTACCAATCAGAGCACAGGGTAACAGCTGGTCAATGGAACCACCCTACCGAACAATAAATCAACCTCGACTTGTAGCATGTTGAATAACAACTGCGCAACACTGCTAAAAGCAAAACGACAGAGGGAACTCTTGGTCTCACATTACAGCGGCCTAACGATGAGGTCATTTCAAATGACCACTTCCAAACGTTTGAAACCGAATCGCCTGGCTCAGCTAAAACATCAACAACTGTGTTGCCTGAGCTAACAAAATTCTCTTCAATAGCGGACCGCTGTATGCCAGGTATCCCGAAATCGGTATTTTTCCCGTAGGTCGGCTGACTGGCACAGTTGTTTACCCCGATTACTGTTCCTGGATAGCCTACCGGCTACCTCCGAATTCCTGACGGCTTCGACTAAAAATTGGCTAGATATTATCGAGGGCACTAGGCGCCCAAGAACGATAAACGCGGCGTTAGCTGGTCTCATTCTGTTTCATTAATACCCTCTTGTTGGTTCCACCTTCTACCATCTACGCCACCTGAGCTACCAACATCCACCTCTATATAGGTCATATAAATTTTTTTATTGGTTGAGACAAGTTCTGGCAGCAAACCTTGTTAGCCGCCGGGTTAGGCGGCCAATTTGCAGCTGTTTACCATCCATTTTGCTCCCGAAATTCGGTATTTAGTCGAGAAAAGCTATCGGCTAGCGCATGCTAGTTTTCTGCTGATAACGGTGAGCTTGGGACAGTGCTTTGGTCACGAGTGAATTTCAAGATAAAATGGAAGGAATATATTTTTCAGCAAGCGTGTGAGTCTTGAGCAACTACTAAACACATTTGGCAATTTACCACCACTCTATACTAAGTGGGATTTAGTGGAAAATTTTGATCACAAAAATACCTGAAAAGCATAAGGTTCTAAGAAGAACGACCACCGTCATACTGCGGTGGTAGTATCATTTATCGAAAACAACAATTTGGAATGTTTACACCGGGTTCACAGGTAAGCAGCCCATTGTGCGAAGATGCGACTAATCTGTCATTCACGTGCAGATCACACTCTAAAAAAAGCTTTTGTCACACTTTTGCCTTTATCGTTTAGAAACAGTTCTCGTCCTGTTGGTGGCACGAGGGAGGCAGCGATTTCTTTGTACGTCACTGCGGATTATTCTGGCCACCTTTCCACACGGCTTGAAGGTGGCACGAGATTCACCGAATGGAAAACTTCAGACGCTGGCAAATTTTTACCACCCAGCTTGATTATCGCTTTATCTTCCCCTACCTTTTGATAATCATGTGATTTCCAAACCAGACCTTCTCGATGCCCATAAACCTTAAGTAGTCTGATGAAAACCAGCCCACAAGTCGCACGGGCCATTTACCATCAGCCATTCTAGGGACCCATCGACACCAAACTGGCAGGAGCAGATCAAGTGTCTAAATATGACGGCGCCTTATTCTGCCTATGTACCGATCAGCTACCTGAAACCGAATGGATTGGTGTTTAACTATCGACGCAAGGTGACCGGTTCGAATCCTCTTACAGCCTTGCGCTAGGTGCCCTGCTGAGGATTCCAAGCAGGGATGAATCACCTGTATGGCTCTTTTGGACGTATGAATATAGACTGATTCCAATACCTACAAGATAGAGGACCAGTCGCTTGTCCTAATCACTGGAAATCAGTTGCGCCCCCCCCCGACACAGAGGTGGCCTTTGATATCTCATTTAAGTTACTTCTATAGAAAAGTAACCAATGTAGTACAAAACCCATTTTTGCAAAGATTAAGAGCCGAATAAGGTTGACCTGGGACTAAAGATTGACATAAAGGTGAAATAACTCTATCCTTGGTGAAGGATTCTCGTCTGTGCTGTTGCTATTAAGAGCATTGCCGCCCACGTCTATGAGTTACTTCAAAAGTTTAGGGTAAATCAGACCGGACTCACCCAGTAGTCGCTTAGTTTAAGGACCCTATGTCACTAAGACCTTTGACGGTGTAGTTATACTTTGCACATGACTGAGCTGGTGGTTTGAGGGAATGATGTGTGTTGCATCTGTGCGTTACAAAGGGCAGGTAATTTGTACTTTACAGTTCAGTAGAAAAACGCAGTTCCGAGGTATTTTAAAAAACAAGCGTAGAAAAAAGTACATAACCAGCTTTACAAGAAGTTAAAAGTTATTGCAAAAATCATTTGCTGACTCTGATTGACCGAAAAATGTGAAACTTCATAAAATTTCATTACGGGATTCAGCAGATGTGAGAAAATCCATCGTGTGGATGAAACAAAAATATGAATGACGTGGGAACTAAAAGTGATTCGCCAAGTTTTCAGAAAAGGCAATATGAAGGAGCACTTTTAGTCGTTTCAAAACACAAAGCACATCGTTGCATCATTTGCTTTCTCAAAGTCTTCGTGGATGATTCTACACGGGCGTTGGTTATTAGTGCCATCAAGCTAAGTACGAGAGGATACTTGAAAAGCTGATGGAAACAGACCAATCTGCCCTTCCTGTTATGCACAGCGAATGAAGTGTCTGGGCTGGTGTTATCAAGTGATGGCCAAGGTTGTATGAGATTAATTCCTCTATAGCAGCTTGGATACTAATATGTTGTCAATGCCTCACAAGAAGGAGGACTGCTATCATCGACTAGCCGCAAGGCAGCAGTCATTGGCGTATGATGCACTCAGTACCTTCGATTTTATAAGACATGCCGTGACACATGTTCCACGCTCAGGAAGTTAGATTTATCTAGCATGGTGATTACTCTCCTTGAATCCTGACCCAGTGAAGAGTTTTATTTCTTTAGGATTTTTGGTCCCCATTTTCCAACAAATGACCGACCAATTGGTGACTCAATGGATCGAATCTTGTGACTCCATTCCTGCCGCCTGGCTCTACTGAACTTCACTTTCTTTGAGGTTTTTCCTCCAAATTAGAGTGATGTGATCGTGTATCGTTGTATTTTCTAGCTATTGCAGCAAACCAGCCAATCGACCAATTCAATGCTGAAGATTTCACGAGAGTAGCAGGAGGAAAAACCTGGCGGCAGTTACATAAAGTCATTACACGGGAATCCATTCATACAGAATCTAAGAGATTTTTAAAGCTTGATACCATGAAGTATTGGCGAGATGGCTCAGTGGTTAGAGCGCGAATTTACTGGCCGGAAGGTCCGTGGTTCGAACCCGAACTCTGCATCTGGAATTCCTCTGTTTAGGCTTAGGCAACTTGGCCGTATCCCAGCCCTCGTGCTTCCTTCGGATGGAATGGCAACTAGGCACCGAAAGGGTGTTACAGCCCAACGATTTTTTTTTACCATGGAGTATAATGACAATTGTCGCACATCATAAGTCACGCCTGGGGATAAACTACAACCACCGATTTTACGCGTATCAAGGAAAAACACTGCCTTTCGGTTATCTGGACTACATCGACGCTGCGTGCACCGCAGAGCTCGCTTATATAGCTTATTAATAGCGTAGAGAGGCATTAGCTATTAACCCAGCAGACGGGGGTGTGGAGAACTACATAACTATTTCGTGCTGAGGTGTGAGGTGGAGCAAGCGTTCTGGGTGCACGGTCAGCTGGGCACCTGTCTGGTAGGTAGTCAGCGGTTTGAGCCTGTCTCAAAGGTTGCCTTTTGCCTATACGACTTGTAAGCGGACTTTTCCTCATTATGACTTATTTGACTCAAATTAAATATAAAGCGAACTTTATTCATGGTGCCTCTTGGCTAGTCCACTAAAAGGTGGTTGATCTAGCCCAGTTCGTTGGAATCGTTGGTGAAGCTGACTAACCCCCTGTTTGTTTATTTTTAACCATCCACGAGTAGAACTAACAGTATATGGAATCAGCTGATCTCTTTTGGCCCATATGCTACGCTGGCCCAACCACTAAGTAAGTTGCAGGCAGCTCCCAAACGATCCTTTATGCATGAAAATCCAACGTGATCCCCAGAAGTACTCCTAAAATTTGGAAATCCAACAATAAACTACTTCGGAATTTTCTTTTTTTAATCGAAATTTCGACGTGTCAACTTTTGACCGCCTAAGTTGGTTCAGGATTAGTTGGGTTGTACCCACCAAATCCATAGCTACGAAGATCTTCCGGTAGTGGAAAATGTCGCGTTCGTTATGGAGAGACCGATAGCGATTCGGAAGTTACTTGTTTCACTTCTAAAGATCAAGCAGATTTTCCTGAATTATTTCACTTAAACACAGTCGATTCTGGATCTCATTGTCCCGTCGTACTCGGTTTTTTTTTGGTAAGGCATAAAAACAGCAGGAACTTCGGGATTGCCGAAGTTCTGGATGGTCAATTCACAAGAAGTATTTTCCAAGATCAACATTGCAAATGCAATAATGCTGCACAAGTCGACGAGAAGTTGCAACTAAGTGAGTGAAGCATACGGGAAAATAAATTATTTATGTAGAAATTTGTTGCTTTTCGTTGGACTGACAGGTTTTTGAGGAAGGTGATGATATGACCCTTAGCTATTTTAGCAGAAGTACAATGTACACGCGTGCTTTCGATGGGAAAAATAATCCTCCGATACGAAATAATTTTATTGCTTTGTTTTATGTAGGTTTGTTTGCAAAATATTGCACTTAAGCCGTACTTGCTTTATCTGAGTAACAGCTTCGCGTTTTCCTCCGCATTGTGATCTCTATCTGAATGGCGGCTTAAACCTGTCTGTAGTGCCTTATTGTGGACAAACAGATAGGATGTTTGACAATTGTCCGGTAACTATTGACTAGTGGATTTTATTTCGAGCGCTTAGGACATACAGTTTCGAAATGAGTTAAGAACATGACCGAAATGTACTACCTGAGTAGGGATGCTGTGATCGTACAACCTAGACACGCTGTAGTTATCCTAGTGTGGCCACTTAAATCTACCTGGCAGCGGTGAGATATCCCACCGTCCAATCAGACCACGACGCAAGCCAGACGTAACTTATGATACAAAACCAACTAGGCTACATGCTTGAACGCCTGAGTGCAACGCTGAACAACCTAAGTAGCAAAATCAGCCCGTGTTTTGGACAACAGTTCGAACATAGGGGCTAGACATACAGCGAAACCACAAGCCACCACAGGAGAAAATCGACAGATTTCTCTGCCCACGCTTGTCAATGACCGATTCTATCGAACGGCCAATTAATGGAGCGCTAGAGGCGACAAGCTAACCGGAAATGTGTGTGTGGCAAGCGAATCCAGCTAGCTAAACTTCAGCACACTGGTTGGGTTGCTGGCTTTGATATGCACACTTATGAGCATTCTCCATTCGCTTCCTCCGAATCGAGTATGGCGGACTTCAAACTATGCGAGCTCGTCTTACATGAAACCTTAGGAATCTCAGATAGTTAATCATATTCTTCTTGGATTTTCTTGATTCAAAGTAGAGAATTCATTCGATAATTGTAAGACTTGGTTATTGTGATGAGCTCTACGATTCTGTGAAATCACAGAAATTGTGGAGGGCATGAGTCGCCATAAAACCCATGGGAATCATGCATGCATTGAACTAGTATCTCTTGGAACAAAAACCTCTAAGTTTAGAAAATATGATCAACGATATGGCTGGCCTTGGACTGTGCCGATCCACGTACGTGCTGAATAGTTTAGTTTGGTGTAGATGTAGGGGATACTTGACCTGGTTAAATAGGGCTGATGACTTTTGTCGATTCAGAAAACTGCAGTCGTAACCTGATGTTGACGTAGGGCCGTTACACTCAAGTTTGGCCCGTTGCACCGGTGAACTGTTTTTGAAAATACTGGCTACGGTGGATCGGTGGCGTGATAATTGTCAACTAGGCAATTGGAAATTCGAGTTATTCACTACGGTATTACTTAAGACAGACCACCAAGAAAAGCAAGTTTGAAGGCATCTTCCGACGGATGAGCTTCCTTGGTTTGACTGCTAATCAGGTAGTGGCTGCTGGATAACTCGTTTTTGGGTCTTCCAAGGGAGTGGATTCCCTCCGGATTAGTCTCTTCCTCTGTGGATTGTTGTAGTAAATTGTTGTAGCAACGCACCGACATGTGGGATAAATCTGAACGAATCATCGCACTGTCTTACGTCTGGATATGAGTTAATCACATTGGTAATCGAGCGCTGGTGACCGAATGTTTTAATTTTCAACTACTGGCCCGAAGGTTTCGAGTTCTAGTCTTTTTGGAGATACTTAACAGGTGGACTGCTGATGATTCTTGGCCCTTTTGTCAAACCAGATTCAGTATACCTTACTAAAACATTCAGTTTATTGAAGTCGAATGCAATTGGTTGTTTGCCCCTTTTTTGCACTAAATGGCAGGTTATAGATCCTCGAAAATCTGTGACATTCAACCCAGACAAGGTCGCATATTCCAAAATCGAAAGCAAACTACATCACACTAGGTAACCAGCTGGGGACATTTCTACGAAGTTGTCCAGGGAAACTTTTCCGTGAAATAGACATACTGAAACGGCAAAAACGGAAAAAACTTGCTGAAGTATTTCATACTTCATACCCACAGCACTCACAGGTGTCCAATAAGTCAAGATAATGCACTCTTATCGCATACGCTAAAAAACCATTATCAGTCCTGAACGGGACACATTGAATCGGCCTCTCTGAATTCTATTTAAAACCCAAACTCCTGTTCTATGAACAGCGGGTATAGATGGATAGATAGATAGATAGATAGATAGATAGATAGATAGATAGATAGATAGATAGATAGATAGATAGATAGATNGATGGATGGATGGATGGATGGATGGATGGATGGATGGATGGATGGATGGATGGATGGATGGATGGATGGATGGATGGATGGATGGATGGATGGATGGATGGATGGATGGATGGATGGATGGATGGATGGATGGATGGATGGATGGATGGATGGATGGATGGATGGATGGATGGATGGATGGATGGATGGATGGATGGATGGATGGATGGATGGATGGATGGATGGATGGATGGATGGATGGATGGATGGATGGATGGATGGATGGATGGATGGATGGATGGATGGATGGATGGATGGATGGATGGATGGATGGATGGATGGATGGATGGATGGATGGATGGATGGATGGATGGATGGATGGATGGATGGATGGATGGATGGATGGATGGATGGATGGATGGATGGATGGATGGATGGATGGATGGATGGATGGATGGATGGATGGATGGATGGATGGATGGATGGATGGATGGATGGATGGATGGATGGATGGATGGATGGATGGATGGATGGATGGATGGATGGATGGATGGATGGATGGATGGATGGATGGATGGATGGATGGATGGATGGATGGATGGATGGATGGATGGATGGATGGATGGATGGATGGATGGATGGATGGATGGATGGATGGATGGATGGATGGATGGATGGATGGATGGATGGATGGATGGATGGATGGATGGATGGATGGATGGATGGATGGATGGATGGATGGATGGATGGATGGATGGATGGATGGATGGATGGATGGATGGATGGATGGATGGATGGATGGATGGATGGATGGATGGATGGATGGATGGATGGATGGATGGATGGATGGATGGATGGATGGATGGATGGATGGATGGATGGATGGATGGATGGATGGATGGATGGATGGATGGATGGATGGATGGATGGATGGATGGATGGATGGATGGATGGATGGATGGATGGATGGATGGATGGATGGATGGATGGATGGATGGATGGATGGATGGATGGATGGATGGATGGATGGATGGATGGATGGATGGATGGATGGATGGATGGATGGATGGATGGATGGATGGATGGATGGATGGATGGATGGATGGATGGATGGATGGATGGATGGATGGATGGATGGATGGATGGATGGATGGATGGATGGATGGATGGATGGATGGATGGATGGATGGATGGATGGATGGATGGATGGATGGATGGATGGATGGATGGATGGATGGATGGATGGATGGATGGATGGATGGATGGATGGATGGATGGATGGATGGATGGATGGATGGATGGATGGATGGATGGATGGATGGATGGATGGATGGATGGATGGATGGATGGATGGATGGATGGATGGATGGATGGATGGATGGATGGATGGATGGATGGATGGATGGATGGATGGATGGATGGATGGATGGATGGATGGATGGATGGATGGATGGATGGATGGATGGATGGATGGATGGATGGATGGATGGATGGATGGATGGATGGATGGATGGATGGATGGATGGATGGATGGATGGATGGATGGATGGATGGATGGATGGATGGATGGATGGATGGATGGATGGATGGATGGATGGATGGATGGATGGATGGATGGATGGATGGATGGATGGATGGATGGATGGATGGATGGATGGATGGATGGATGGATGGATGGATGGATGGATGGATGGATGGATGGATGGATGGATGGATGGATGGATGGATGGATGGATGGATGGATGGATGGATGGATGGATGGATGGATGGATGGATGGATGGATGGATGGATGGATGGATGGATGGATGGATGGATGGATGGATGGATGGATGGATGGATGGATGGATGGATGGATGGATGGATGGATGGATGGATGGATGGATGGATGGATGGATGGATGGATGGATGGATGGATGGATGGATGGATGGATGGATGGATGGATGGATGGATGGATGGATGGATGGATGGATGGATGGATGGATGGATGGATGGATGGATGGATGGATGGATGGATGGATGGATGGATGGATGGATGGATGGATGGATGGATGGATGGATGGATGGATGGATGGATGGATGGATGGATGGATGGATGGATGGATGGATGGATGGATGGATGGATGGATGGATGGATGGATGGATGGATGGATGGATGGATGGATGGATGGATGGATGGATGGATGGATGGATGGATGGATGGATGGATGGATGGATGGATGGATGGATGGATGGATGGATGGATGGATGGATGGATGGATGGATGGATGGATGGATGGATGGATGGATGGATGGATGGATGGATGGATGGATGGATGGATGGATGGATGGATGGATGGATGGATGGATGGATGGATGGATGGATGGATGGATGGATGGATGGATGGATGGATGGATGGATGGATGGATGGATGGATGGATGGATGGATGGATGGATGGATGGATGGATGGATGGATGGATGGATGGATGGATGGATGGATGGATGGATGGATGGATGGATGGATGGATGGATGGATGGATGGATGGATGGATGGATGGATGGATGGATGGATGGATGGATGGATGGATGGATGGATGGATGGATGGATGGATGGATGGATGGATGGATGGATGGATGGATGGATGGATGGATGGATGGATGGATGGATGGATGGATGGATGGATGGATGGATGGATGGATGGATGGATGGATGGATGGATGGATGGATGGATGGATGGATGGATGGATGGATGGATGGATGGATGGATGGATGGATGGATGGATGGATGGATGGATGGATGGATGGATGGATGGATGGATGGATGGATGGATGGATGGATGGATGGATGGATGGATGGATGGATGGATGGATGGATGGATGGATGGATGGATGGATGGATGGATGGATGGATGGATGGATGGATGGATGGATGGATGGATGGATGGATGGATGGATGGATGGATGGATGGATGGATGGATGGATGGATGGATGGATGGATGGATGGATGGATGGATGGATGGATGGATGGATGGATGGATGGATGGATGGATGGATGGATGGATGGATGGATGGATGGATGGATGGATGGATGGATGGATGGATGGATGGATGGATGGATGGATGGATGGATGGATGGATGGATGGATGGATGGATGGATGGATGGATGGATGGATGGATGGATGGATGGATGGATGGATGGATGGATGGATGGATGGATGGATGGATGGATGGATGGATGGATGGATGGATGGATGGATGGATGGATGGATGGATGGATGGATGGATGGATGGATGGATGGATGGATGGATGGATGGATGGATGGATGGATGGATGGATGGATGGATGGATGGATGGATGGATGGATGGATGGATGGATGGATGGATGGATGGATGGATGGATGGATGGATGGATGGATGGATGGATGGATGGATGGATGGATGGATGGATGGATGGATGGATGGATGGATGGATGGATGGATGGATGGATGGATGGATGGATGGATGGATGGATGGATGGATGGATGGATGGATGGATGGATGGATGGATGGATGGATGGATGGATGGATGGATGGATGGATGGATGGATGGATGGATGGATGGATGGATGGATGGATGGATGGATGGATGGATGGATGGATGGATGGATGGATGGATGGATGGATGGATGGATGGATGGATGGATGGATGGATGGATGGATGGATGGATGGATGGATGGATGGATGGATGGATGGATGGATGGATGGATGGATGGATGGATGGATGGATGGATGGATGGATGGATGGATGGATGGATGGATGGATGGATGGATGGATGGATGGATGGATGGATGGATGGATGGATGGATGGATGGATGGATGGATGGATGGATGGATGGATGGATGGATGGATGGATGGATGGATGGATGGATGGATGGATGGATGGATGGATGGATGGATGGATGGATGGATGGATGGATGGATGGATGGATGGATGGATGGATGGATGGATGGATGGATGGATGGATGGATGGATGGATGGATGGATGGATGGATGGATGGATGGATGGATGGATGGATGGATGGATGGATGGATGGATGGATGGATGGATGGATGGATGGATGGATGGATGGATGGATGGATGGATGGATGGATGGATGGATGGATGGATGGATGGATGGATGGATGGATGGATGGATGGATGGATGGATGGATGGATGGATGGATGGATGGATGGATGGATGGATGGATGGATGGATGGATGGATGGATGGATGGATGGATGGATGGATGGATGGATGGATGGATGGATGGATGGATGGATGGATGGATGGATGGATGGATGGATGGATGGATGGATGGATGGATGGATGGATGGATGGATGGATGGATGGATGGATGGATGGATGGATGGATGGATGGATGGATGGATGGATGGATGGATGGATGGATGGATGGATGGATGGATGGATGGATGGATGGATGGATGGATGGATGGATGGATGGATGGATGGATGGATGGATGGATGGATGGATGGATGGATGGATGGATGGATGGATGGATGGATGGATGGATGGATGGATGGATGGATGGATGGATGGATGGATGGATGGATGGATGGATGGATGGATGGATGGATGGATGGATGGATGGATGGATGGATGGATGGATGGATGGATGGATGGATGGATGGATGGATGGATGGATGGATGGATGGATGGATGGATGGATGGATGGATGGATGGATGGATGGATGGATGGATGGATGGATGGATGGATGGATGGATGGATGGATGGATGGATGGATGGATGGATGGATGGATGGATGGATGGATGGATGGATGGATGGATGGATGGATGGATGGATGGATGGATGGATGGATGGATGGATGGATGGATGGATGGATGGATGGATGGATGGATGGATGGATGGATGGATGGATGGATGGATGGATGGATGGATGGATGGATGGATGGATGGATGGATGGATGGATGGATGGATGGATGGATGGATGGATGGATGGATGGATGGATGGATGGATGGATGGATGGATGGATGGATGGATGGATGGATGGATGGATGGATGGATGGATGGATGGATGGATGGATGGATGGATGGATGGATGGATGGATGGATGGATGGATGGATGGATGGATGGATGGATGGATGGATGGATGGATGGATGGATGGATGGATGGATGGATGGATGGATGGATGGATGGATGGATGGATGGATGGATGGATGGATGGATGGATGGATGGATGGATGGATGGATGGATGGATGGATGGATGGATGGATGGATGGATGGATGGATGGATGGATGGATGGATGGATGGATGGATGGATGGATGGATGGATGGATGGATGGATGGATGGATGGATGGATGGATGGATGGATGGATGGATGGATGGATGGATGGATGGATTAGTGATAACTAGGGTTCACCATATCATGAAGAAAAGAAGGCCATTTCACCATGGTAGCCAAAAAGTTGAACGTTGTGCTCTTGACTAGCCGATCGTGCGGGGGAGCACAGGGGAATGATTTAAAAAAAAATCTAGTGTCCGTTGTTTTCACCGCACCGAATGTTCGGATCAGTCTGGTAAGTAATTAATCAAACCAATTAAGCTCTATCTGTGCACAATACGGAACTCCGGGATATAAGTTGGAAACACTGTTATGTGTGTGTTACACAATAAGCGCCCAGGCTGACTGCCAGACGAAAAGTTGCAGAAAAGGCAATCAATAAGTTCAAATGGTGTAAGGCCTCTGGGTGAAACTAAAAAGGCCACATGCTGATTGTCTCAATGCACACTATCGTTTCTTCTCAGTTCATGGAAACTGCATTTTGAGCCGGATATAACACATTTCACATACTTCCTTTCACGTTAGCAAAATGTGGTCATTTTCGACCTCTGTGCTGTTTATATGTTTCTGTAGTGGGTCATACTCATTACCTGACAAAGGTTGTTGTATACGTGGACGACAAATTTGTTCCGCCTTGAAAATCAGCGTGGCTGGTTTTAACAAGGCTTGTGAAACAGAAATTCCATCAGTCACAACATTTGCTGAAAATGGTTTCTACGTGGAGCAAAACTACAGCTTGCTCAGAGGCTACTACGCCATTTTGATATGGGCCCCAAATGGCCTACCAAAGCCTGATCGATTTAGACAGACACTGTTCTTGTACGCTGCAATGAATGTTCACGATAACTGCTTCAAGAAAAATGTGCCATGCAAGCCTCAACACTTTAGATCATATCAGTTCGAATGTAGTGAGCAATACGAGATGTTCCGTCTGCTTGATATTTTCCTCTTGCCACAAACCTCCTGGATAACGGGAAGCAACATCCGGTTGATGACATCAAACACATACGATTATAAAAACTTTTACAACAGAACGTTATTCAGACGCTCACCGGATCGATGTAATCGGCTCGTACTACGTGCTTGTCGTCATCTACCTAGATATGATAAATTGCTGCATCAGCACGAACGCAGAACCCCACTTGGCCTTCCTCTTGATCCTCAGGCCCATCCCAGTACGTTACACAGTATCTTTCACGAACACTTTCCAGGCATTGTTGTTAGTCATTCCATGATAAAATTTGAAGAGCAGACTTGTTTTCTTTCGGCAGAGCTGGAAAATCAGGCTATAGCGAAAGAAGAAAGCCTCTATATGTCCCTGTCAAGTTGTACTGACCCGTTTGTTGAATCAACATCACCAATCGAATATGCCTTCAATTTGACAATTATCGCCAATCACTGGTTCATCTATGCACAGCAAGAATATGTTCACTATCAAATACTGAAAAAGTATATTTCCGACCTGAAAATGTTTCACGACTTTGAGGAAAATCACATTGTTCTCCAGCGGGGGCGAGATAACAAACGTCGGATGGGACGCATTGTGGCTCGATTGCAGCTAATTTTTGACAGACTGGTTGAAATGAATGTGCGTTGGACACCTCCGTTTATCTATCTGCGGAACACCCCAGATCCATGAAGCGAAAGCCGGAGGCATAAACGTTACAAGCCCGCTCTTTTGTATCCATGTGAAACCACTTGGTATAAGCATCGATCATTCACTAAGAAAATGGAAGCAAGGTACTCTGACCCCCTGTTCGCTTCTTACGTAATTACCTGTGCCACCATGGATTGTGTGTCGAACAATATTCACCCCCTGATTCATGTCCCACTTATCGGTATTTTCTAATAAATTCTTTTTACAGTGTGAGATTAGTATACAGCGCTTTGTATACACCAAATCTGAAACGGAACGGAGACTTGGTTTGAATGTTGCCACTTCTATTTGGTAAACTGTCACTTCAGCAAGTTAGTTCACGGTTGTCAATACTCAGTTATTATGTCCCTGAATCAAAGTACCCAAGTAGACTCGCTGATGCAAATGTTTGAGAGCTATCCCGGCATTCTTGTTTACATGCGTAGAAAAGAAGTGACAATTAGTGATACTTGTTTCACAAGCTGGTAGTCACATCAGTATACGGAACTTCTCCGAGGGGTTTCGCGTTGGTTTCCTAGCTAGGGTGTTTCCTGGTGGAATGGTATTTCAGTGGTGGTTAAAAGTGGACACTAAAGTATGAATGTGAAAGTTTCCAATGTTTCATGATATTGGATGAAAGGAACGTAAAAAAATATGTCACCAGACTGTTGAGTTCATGGGTGCCTCACTTAGATGTTCAGAACAGACATCCCTTATTTTTCTAAAACCGGCGAATGGGGTAGGTAAAACAATAACGAGAGGAAGGACATTCCAGGGTCAACTTATCCACTGCGAGAAGCTCTCTTGGCAGTCTTATTAACTGAACTGACAGTCTAACTTCAGGCGGTAATCCCCCTCATAAATGTTGCCGCAAGGCAGATATGGTCGTATTTATTCCTGATATGATATGGAGTCCGCGATTTTTATTGAAAGTTGCAGCGAAAATTTGCAGTCGGTGCAAGCTAAAGTTCCATTGCTGCGTACCCGTCTGGTCTCTGGGGTAGGTTGAGTGTTTTTTGACAGCCCTTTAGCTACTGTGCCCAAATGGGAAAACACAATAGCCTGTAGGATGAAGATAGGCGATCAGAAGCTGACGAAAACCGTCCACTTCAAATTTATTAGCACCCAGCTAAAAATTCCGGGAGGACAGTTACCCGTACGAGAAACCTTTGAGCACTGAACTGGACGGTTTTGGTTCTCTAAGGTGGCGCTCTTGAAAATCACGTAAATAATTATTTCTAAGGGAGTAGGTATAAGCTCCGTGATGGCATGCGCAATGCAATTAGTAACCAGACACGTTGAATTTGATGCTGTTGTTTACTGACCAGTTACAAGCACCATGAATATCCGTTTAAGAGACGCGCTTGTCTCCTGAAGATTCCGTTATCCGGCAACCTTTTACGACCTCACGAACAACAGCGACCTCAAGAAAGATGTGGAGACCAACATGTTTTTGGAGGAAAGACTAGTAGGAGATCCAAAATGACCCGTAAGGACTAAACAATGCTTTACTTGTGCCGTAAATGACAAGTGTATCCGGACATTAGAATACCACCCCCAAAGAGAGGCATATCGGAAGAGAAGCTACTTGCACGCAGGATCCTGCAATATAGTTCCTAATCGGTCAAGATTTATTGGGAACCATCCCAAGAAACGAGGGATTCCTGCGTTAGAGGTGAATTACCTGTGTTCCATCTCGCCGTATCGTCCGGTGCTGTGCGCATGGTTTACCTGAATAAGTCTCCACAGCGACGAAAGCCAAAAAGTCTGCGATTTTCGTTCAAGGGATTTCGCGTTTTTGTGATTTCAGTTAATGCCTGTGGAATGGTTGAGTTTTTCAAGATATACAGTCATTTTCTTCAAAAGGGCTGCTTTTCTTCTCTAGGAAAGCGATTCTCCGTAGTAAGGAAGAAACGTATCCTTAGTAAAATGACGTTTTTGGATTAATCTTGATACCAATACTGACAATGCTGTAGACTGTGGTGATAAAACCTAAGATTATTGAGGTCTTCTTCTGAGAAGTCGGCACTCGAGGAGTCATTCAACACGTGACCACGTGATGTGGTTTCCATGATCGAAGGATGAGTGGCGCTATGTACTGTCTAAGTGCTAGTTAATCACACTGCTGATCAACCGCTCGTGGTCAAACGGCGAAGTGTTCAACGACTGGCCGGAAGGTGGAGGGTTCGTGGTCTCTTGGAATTTCGTGAGATGCGCACCGCTGATGATTCTCAACAAGGCTGAAACAACTGCAAAGCGCTTCCCGGCTTTCCAGTGTAGATTGTCTCCATTGACAGGAAGAAATCTCTGTTAAGTTACACATGTTTCCGTAGTTTTGTTCCGCCTTTTCCATTGCTTATATGATGGAGCAGCAAAAATCTGGTCGGCGAAAACTCCGGTAAGGAAATTGGATTTTCTGACCAGAAATCTTTCTGGCGAGCATAAATCTTCAAATATTAGGCAAGATCCGAGTTAATTTACTCATATCTTTTTTCCAAAGGCGGCATGATAAATGATGTATTGGACTACATAAAAGTTTTGCTAGAATACTGCACACGAAGTGTATGGGCGTGGCATTCACAAGCCACTCTATTATCGGTTGAGTCTCTCGTTAAAACCGAATTAATTAGCGAAAAAGCGTACTTTGCGAATCGCTTACAATTTGGGTTCAATTAGAGAATAAAAGTGACGGAAACCAGGGGACTGGGCCTATTTAACGAGCCCCAAGAAGGACGAAGCCGATTCTGGGTGCCGAAGAGTTTTATCAAACTTACTAGCAGTGTATCCTGCCAAGAGAAGATAGATCAACTCAGTGTGCACCCAAAAATTATCCTGCCTCCGTGGAGACGGCTACAGTGGTTGGACAACGAGGAAGATACTGAAGCGCATGCCTGGACATATACTTTTGTTATTGCATGAAGATATTCACACGACGAGAACGGTTCTGTTTAAGCTCATTTTATTGGCGCTAGGCGTGAAATTGACGTTCAGAGTAGCTTGTAACGAACCTATGAAGTACACCAGGAGGTTCAAGGAACTAGGCTTCTCTCTGACAGTATTGTTATCCTTATTTTCTGGCTTGAATTTTGCGTACAAAAAAGGGTGCTGTAAAGCGATTGAGTCTCCCTTGGTGGGAAAACTACTTATCAGCTTCATATTACTCAAGAAATTTAGAACAGTTTTACCGGCCATGAACTTTTGGTACCCGTCAGCGATTTTGACAAGCTTAACATTTACTTGCCCTCTTGGTGGGTTTCGTTCTTCCCTTTATATATCTATCTATATATATATATTCTAAGGCAAATGGGAACCAGATGGTGCTCGGGTGGCGTTATTCCCAAATGGCAGTGGGAATACTTCAGACAGCAGTAGTGAATGAACGAAAACGCGGCCACTTACTTGCGCCCTATCCAGCTACTCAGATTTAATGTATATGATTTGTATATGATATGGATTTATCTGAGGTGTTTGACGTGGAAGAGCTGGATGATACTTACGCCAGACCAAAAATCGTACAAAGCATGCTAGTATAACGACTAAAATGATAGGACTGCCGGTTACTTGCGGCCTTGCTTACTTAGCCCATATAATCAACTTTTACTCACCCACAAAACGACAGTTCCGAAATGTAGCACCCTTCCTATTTAAGTACACGGGTTAGAGATTGTGTGACCATGGTTCGGAATGTTGAAGGCAGGGTTGCGGATGAAATGATGAATGGTGACTTCGGTATCGACCGATTGTCAGAAACACCAGCACCAAGTACTCCACTGAAGTTTATGACCAGTCAGAAAACTTGGCCAGTGAAAGAGTTTGACTTACTTCACCATATCAAATTTAAAAAATGATTGATATTGGTTGATCTCAACCTAACCCCAGTTCTATAAGGCCCCCTTACGCGGATCTGCCAAACATTATACAGACTACGCGATTGTCTTCGTCGTACGTGCGTGGTTCTGGTAGCTTCAGCTGGCTACCTGGTTGAAGTGAAATGTAAGTTGGAACTTTACTACATAAACAACGTGTATGAGATATCCTCTCAGGAAGGAAAAAGACAAGCAGGTCGTACAAAGTCTTCATCTTAGAAGCAGTCAATCAAAGTGCCGTGGGCTCCTCCGAAGCGAACTTCAGGAAAACATACTGCGACATGTCGAGTACCGTAAAATGAGACAGCCTTGGTGCAGTACATTCAGCTAAAGGGTATCGTAAACCAGAGATTCAGCTGGGACTCAGATGAGTCTCCTTTTAAAGCGAAATCGGTTTGGAATTGAGTGTATTCCGCGAATTCCGTAGAATTTGGGTTCAAGTAGAACAGAAATTTGAGAAAACCTTGGCGAATGTACCAACTTGACGTGCCCCAAAAAAGACGAAAGCGGTCGTGGTCTGTCGAACAGATGTCAACAAGCTTATGAGTACCGTGTTATGTCAAGAAAATATACTGCAGTATATCGACTATCATACCAACGGAAACGTGAGACGGCTTTTGTGCAACACATTCAACTGAATGACATCATAAACGAGAGATTCACATGAGTCTCCCGTTAACACCAATGTAATATTCGATTGGGTGTATTTCGACGCTATCTTGTCAAGGCGCGATTTATTTACACTTCTAATCAGCTACTCCTCGCGCAATGGTCTGTGTCCCATCACTGACATGAAAAGTCGCCTGCTCGAATCTCATGTGATTCATGGGATACGCACTGCTACCTGGTTCTCAACAAGTGTGAAATACCTATGGGATGCTTCTTGTGTAGTTTGACTTCATTTGCAGCACGAAATCTCGGTTGAACCGGCAAGGGATATGTATTCTTGACAGTATTTTGCCCAGTTTCTCTCCGTTTGCTTATCTTCGTCAAAATTACAGGGGCTCTGCGCTCTTGAACAGTTTCAGTTTTCCTTGACTTCGAAAAGCGTACTTTTAGGGATAGCTTTGAGTCGTCTTTGCCTTTAACGATAGTCCGTGAAAATTTATTCTAATTCATTCTCCCCATTGCTTTGCACAACCCCGAGAAACGAACCCCATAGTTTACGTCACCTGGACCGAAGATGATCTGGAATTGTGATACGACTTGTGCGGTTGTGTTGTTGCTGCAATGTGACTGCAGGCAAACAAGACGGAAATATGCGTCACTTATCGTGTCATACCTGGTTTAACTGTGGTCTCAGTTCTTATTTCTGGCATATTTGAGAGAAACTGCGTGCATGTTTTTCTGTATTTGCTCTGTGACGATGTCCTTGGGCGGATGTGTGAGTGGGTGTTTTCGTACGAGGTCATGGGTGGGTGATCATTCATGCATTTACTTTAGCTGAATCACACATATTCTTCCCTCTGCCTTGTGGTAAAGTCCGGAGCGTCTTTTCTGGATGCTTCGGAAATCAATGTGTGTCAGATCTGTGGCAACTGTGGTGATGGGACCGTTTTTCCGTCTAATTGGACTGGCTTAACCACACCTAAATGAGCACGGCAACCGGGCGCAAGGACAAAATCCTCACGGTCACCTTCACGTGGCCTCAGGGGGCAACTCACACCCACACATCCGCTTGCTGACACTACCACAGTCCAACCGTCAACGTGACCAGACAGACGCACACACAAAGACAGTCACACAACATAACGACTGATTCGTCTTGATGTTTTGTTCGTATCATTTCGTCGGTTGTATGAACACCTCGGCTACTCAAGATGGTCCGAAGGATGTGGCCATAACATGATGCGTTTCAGTGTTGTATTTTGACTTATGGGCTATCTAACCAGCTCCATAATTCAATTGCACGATAGCTTTTATGCCTTAGCAGTAGTCACTACCGAATCAGCCATCTTGGATCATCCGTTTGGAGTCCGCTTCCACTCAGTGACAATCAAGAATCGTAGCACCATTAATCTGCAGTCGAAGTATATTTACAACATAGAATTGTGGTAATGGACTTAGAGCAAATGCTCAACTTCTCAGCTAACTCAGCTCTCCTGTCGGATTGGAGACACTTTCTCACTACCTTGGAAGTTCCAGAATTTTTGGATTCTCTAATGTGATGAAACTAATGAGAAATTTGGTTGTTTGGGCTGGAACGAACGGAAGGAAATTACAGGGTACTGCATTTGTTCCTACAAGAGTTCGAGTCCAGTTGTCCCCGCTAAGAAGGACTTTCTGGAGGGATTAACCTGTCCAACATGTAATCACTAGTTTTTTCCAGTGAAGGTTAGTCTACTGTTGATAGTATGAGGAGATTTAATAATTTTCAAAGAAGGTTTCGTCCTGTAAGTGAAGTCAGTCTGTGCCGAAGCACAGTTTCATCCTTGTTGGGAATCATCAGCAGTGCATACCTCATGAACGTGCTAAGTGCGATTTAATCGCCTTGCTAATTAGCCATTTGTGGCCAGACAGTTAAGTCTTCAACTGCTTGCCGGGAAGCTGCGAATTTGAAACTTTCTGGAAGTTCGTGAGATGCAAACAGCTGATGACTCCGAGAGGATGAAACATCTCTACAGTGTTTGTCCGTTTTTCTGTACATACTGCTTTCACTTACTTGACGAAAACTGAAATAAAATCTTAATTTAGTTTACTAGCCACATATTGTGTACAAAAGTTATATAAAGGGGGAGCGAATGCAAAGAACAAAGGAAAACCGCTTGTGACTGAATTGTGTGACTTACTAACTGGGACATGAATTAAGATGGGCGTGCACTGAACGTGTTAATGCAGGAGCGACCTGAAATGCGTGTTTGGGTCATATAGAGTGACATGTGATTTCCGGGGTGGAAAAGTTAATTTCTCGCTTTATAAACGGTCAAATTCTGCACTCGATAGCATCAGTCGAGATGTTCTGACTTACCACCTATTCTTGAGCCACTCGTTGACCTAAAACTACGGCTTGACGGCCCCTTTTGGATTGCTTCTTCAAAGACCGATTTAAAAAAATCAAACTGTATCGATCATATCAGGGAAATGCTCGAACTTTAGAGGAGTGTCGTGCATTATCGTACTGTTTTACGCTTGTATTAGGATAAAGATCGTTGGGGAGAAGGCAGTTAGATTTAACGGGCACGGTATTCCGAAAAATTCTTGTTTGGCATGTGTATAACATGAACACTAACTGATTAATTTATCGATTGGTGAGTGTGACCAGAAAAGCTGTCCTTGCAGCGATACTCTGTGAATTTAATAGGTCTTTTATTAACAGTAATGTTACGGAAAATTATTTTGCTACCATTTTCTATGACATAATTGCAATCAGTGTCCAAGTTTTTTCGATCCAAAACACTATGCCATTCGCCTGGATTTTCTGAGACTCTGGCATCAGCTCATAGTGGGAATTGAGTGGTTAACATTGACTGTGGCGATTTCGGTGCAGTTTTTTTCGCTTCCGTTTCGTATTGACGACGGTAATGACGTTGGAGCTGTTCGCGGACCACAAAGTGTTTTTTTCCAAGCCCCCTCATCACACTGTAGTTGCTATTCGAAAGCTTTGTTACAAAAAAAGATAACGGATACCAATGTGCTTATTCGTTGTGGCCAACTTAAGTCAAGGCACTAGAGCTGAGTCGATGAAAACTGCGCCCACCAAATCCACCATTGTTATCTAGATCTTGCCGAACAATTTATCGTTCACTATGAGTTACTATGTCAGCATATCTATCATTCGGGTTCATGACATGCCTAGACGAACAGGGCAAAACTCGTGTGAAGCTGCCGCGGCATCTGCCTCAATTCTTGGCCGTCCTTGACGGATCAGAAATAGAAGGTTGTAAAACTAATTAGACTGCTAAGAATTGGCACAACGCCATAGATTGACGTTTTCCCAACCCAACAGTCGTGGTCTTTTGAACCGTTTGAAGTCTGACATTCTTACAATATCTACCCTGTGAGGTGAAAGCCATGGGATAAAAACATAGCCAAGTGGGCGTCCTACGTTATTACTTATTATGTATTGGATACCGGCTGTACTTCTTTGAAGCACCATGTTTGGTGTGCCAAATTTGCATAATACATATTTCTTTTCCAATAGAATCTAATAGGATCTTGTAGAATTATTTCAAATCACATATGAAGATAGGGAGAGATGTGATTTGTGGTGACATCACTGAGACAAGAGGCTAACGGGATCTGTATAGAGAATACCACAAAGCAAGGAATCAGTAGGTCGCCTGGCTAGGCAGCTCCAAAATTCGACACACCGTTGGCTATACCGTTTGCAGTGTGAGAATTACTTGTGCCAAGGAATTTTTGATGAGGAGATGGCCTCATCCGACATAGATAATACTCAAGGAAAAACAAAACACAATCAGTCGACGTTTTCGCATTTCTTCTACGCGCGGGACCGCGTCTACGATACACCAAATGTAACAGAGTTTACTTGAGGGACGTTAACACCATCGTTGATGTGTTACTGTGATAAGGGTCCCTCCTATCTCCTCTATTTTGAGGCAGCCTTAGTGTTAGCTAGACGACAGACAACTTTAAACCCGTTCAGATGAACTGGTTATCTGATCAACTACCGATTTCCCTGTGGTTAAGAAGTTTGGACGGGATCTTAACAAAGCATGCGGTGATATTCTTTATATTGCTTTTTTGAAGGGCACACCAACTCCATTTAGCGGAAGTGCCTAGGTGAGTGAAAATAGATTTAAACTTTGGAGAGCATACACCACGAAGAATGAGTAATCGGAACTGTGTGTACTTGACCTCATTGTATTTCTACTCGCTAGATTCTGGACACAGAGAGGGGAGCTGATAGTGTTATGTCAACCGAGAATTCGAGAAGCATAGGATGGGAAGGGGATGTCGCAGAGTATGTTGAGCCAAGGAGGAGACTTATCACGGACACGTACTCGTCCAAGCCAGTTATCCTGTGGCGTATTGAGGAAAGTAGGCCTTATCGTCAAATTATTTCTATGGAAACATGTACCACTAGTGACCTGTAGAGTCAAGTGTATCTTCAACAAAGAGAAATAAACAGGTGCTGGCTGTTGAGATGATTGATGTTTCAATCATCCCTAAAAGTAATGATCTGGTCAGCGGATCCCGGTCTGACAAAAAATCTAGCTTCTGATCTGATGCGGGCTTTGGAGAAGAGGAATGTCTGGATCCTGCATTCTCCCTGATTAGAAATTGTCAGTGGCGCATTGCTCCTCTGCTGTAGCAAACTTCTGAAATCCTAACCTTTGACTTGCAAAAAGACCGTGTTCGAATAAATCATTGTACACTAGGAGAGGTTTTGGGGTTACGTCCCAAAAGATAACCATACGGTTGACTTTTCCGACGATTCGAAAGGCCGACTGCATCAATTCATAGCTAGAACTCCACAACCAGGTGCCATTGCGGATGCTTCAAATCTGTCGGACTGTGTTCTCGTTTTCGAGTCGCTGCAGGAGTTGGGCACTTCGTGATTACATTGCTGTTGTTTGAACATTGCTCACTAGACCAACACGTTTGTCTAAATAGACATAATAATTCAAGCTCACTCAGCGTGTTTTAGTGGTAACAAGCTCGTCTCTCATGTCGATGATGCGAATTCCCAAATCCGGGCACCGCCAAAGATGTGCACTACTGTTAGATCCTAATAAAAACAGAATTCGAGTCATGTATTTCCCTTTGGCGCCTTTCCTTTTGGTCGTGTCAAGACAGGAGAAGCATGTTTAAACGTGGGTGCCATGTATATGACTTCTACATATTCGGCAAACGCTAGAATATACTCGTATTCAGCTCCACTTTTACCGAAGGACTGTTTCAGGCAAAAGCCTTTCAGTGCAGGAGACCTTCGGAGAACATTCAGGGTGCTACAAGTGCATTCTGCGAGAACGTTTCCGAAACTTTTCAAGAAACTAAGTCACCACGAAATTGCCCTATATTGTAGGGTTCCCCTAGTTTAGCGTTTGTATTGGGGTTACTAGGTTGCTCAATGAAGCTTCGGTAATCACTGTCAGAAAACATCGTGCACGCCATCAAAACTAGTGTTTTTCATGCTGAGAGGGAATGTTTATCGCTATACTTCTGTTTTACATTGGACTCCTCCATCCTCACATCTTTTTTGAAGTGTTCAGAATGAGGTAAGTCAGCCGAACTGCTCCCCAGATTGCTTAGCACATAATCCAATCCAGAATTTGTTTAGATAACTTACTGATCCACTTTTTTTACAGACCGTTTAGGAGATATCAAGCTTCATTTAGCATTTGGCTCAATAAGTATGAGTAGAGTAGTACTGCTGAATGATACAAAGTCTCCCTATCACTTGGGTTCTCTCTAACGACCGAACACACTGCTTACCAGGTTGCTGAAAACTCTTCGACAGCCCACGACAGGATTGACACATGTCAACGAAGCTATCAGGTGCAATTTTGGTGTTTCCTGCTGACCTCAGGGATAAAGGGCCTCTGACACTCGGTTTTGAAGGCTTTGCCTATGGCGGTTTTATGCTTTGCCAGTTTTCCAGAGGGTATCTTCATCATCGTTGTGTCAGACTATTAAAAGTACCTGTAAAACTCGACATCTTTCAGCTACGAAAATGCTTTAAAGACGGTAAGTTGGTCGACGATTCTGAAGAAGAGTATTGACAGGTTATGTTTTCTTTGCGGACTCGTGTGTAGGAATTTTCATGAACTGGGATCCTCCCGGAGGCAAGCTTTTTCTTTTCCGCGAATCATGATGCTGTTTAAAGGAAGTTGCTCTTAACAGTGTTATTATTAGGTCCATTTGGTGTATGGTATCACACAGCTCTCTTTGTCAGCGGCTCGGTGTTTTGCGGTTTGCCGAAGAAGAATTTTTGGTTTACGACCAGCCATTCAGCCGTTGTAAGTGATCAGTCAGTCGAATGCAGTTATATTTACTGTTTCTCAATAAATTTCCGTCCTGTCTGGTGTTTCAGAGAAGTCAATCGTATTTGCTTATTCTATCGTTCGTGTCAGACAGTGGTATATACTGTGACCGAAATGGACCAAAAATGGAGATATTCGCTTCATTTGGATAACCGTAAACTGCATGTTGTTCACTTTTAGATGGGAAATACGGTCGGATAAAAAAGCATCCATCTTTTGCTTTGTATAAAGGAGGCTAGTTCTAGGAAACCATACAAAAGGACACTTTGATTTATACTAATTTCTTCCAGTAAGTTATATGTGGGCACAAAACTCGTACCATATGGTGCCTCCAGTGCTATTACGACCATCTGTCACGTCCTCTCAACGTGGGGTCTTTAAAATTGAAACATCTGTCCGAGACTATTACCGAAAAACCAAAAACTTCTGCAACTGAATGCACAATTTTGCACAAATATCACATGAAGTTGGAGGCGCTAGTACGGTTAAGGCAAGTAAAGTGCAGAAGAAAAATGAAAATTGTTTGTGCTTGATTACTGAGTTACACAACTCTGACACACTTCCTTTCGAGTTTGCCAAAAAGTTGTCATTTAGTGTCCGTCCTGTACTTTACTTTTCATCTGCAGAAGACGCGTTCGTCTTCAGGCGCTCATATCGCCAAACTTTATCGATGCAGTTTAGGTAAGAACTCTAGTGTGGCCTACACTATAACGAGGGACTGCAGTAAAATACCCAGGATTTTTCGAGGTAACTGGTGCGTAGAGTTACACTGTCACATCAGGAAATCAGATTTTCCACGCTAATTGAAGTATCTACTTGTCTAGTGTCATTTCATACAAATTCAAAGTTCTTTTTTCATCCAGCATTGCTAAGTGACATGTTCCAATTACACCGGTTGACTCTCATCCCCAATAATCGAAACTGCTCTGAAAAATGTGGCTTTCTTCAAAGTGGCACGGTTGGATTGAATAGAACACGCTGAAAGAAACCAACGTTGAGGATAATGTTGACATGCATTTTCAGAAGATATCGGCCCTGATATGTAGACAGGTTGCGATAAGTTCCAACCTGTTCTCTAAACATCCTGTGCACATCACGACAGAGTCCGTAGGTGCGTGGAAATTAAGGATCAGCTGAAGCATTGTGCTAGAACTGAAATTGAAATGCAGTAAATTATGCGAATCACGATTAACGAGACAGTGTCCCACGCCGAAAGTATGGCGCTACGGCCCACGGAATGTTTGTCCATCACCTGTCCCTCACGACGTTGTCGGAGGACGGGTAATGATTAATTAAGAGAACCCGTCGCTGTCGGTTTGCGCCATCTGTGTAAAACGTTACAACCATATGACTCAAAGCCTGTTCCTTGCAAATGAGAACGTTCCCAAGAATATCGCCTTTAGTCAGCACTGAAGTTGGGCACTGTTCCAGAGGGAACCCCATTTCAATTTTCATGATGAATTCAATCGGTTGTATATCCTATTCGAAGAGCTTTCTTCTCCTTTCGCTTTATCGTCTAAATCTGAATGGTAGACGCCCGAGTGTGGATATCAGCCTTTCAGTAGGGATAGCTTGCCTGAAATGTTGCGGCCGCGATGCCTCATCGGAATGCACAGAAAAATGATCTGGTACGTACGGTACAGAGACGCACAAAAACACCAGATGACATCTGATCAGAAAACAGATGAAAGCCCCACATCCTCGTCCGGATATTTGGTAGCGTCTTGGCTTTCTCTTTCGGAATGCCGAAAGCCAAGTGGTCACAACCAGTGGCATATTAAATAGAAGTTTGAATAAATGTGTGTCATTACTGGAGCTATGCACTGCTTACATTTTACGTTTTCTGTGTTAACGAAAGCTGCAACTAAATCCCAAATGGGTGCATGTTGTTTAGGGTATTATTTTAGCCAAACATACTGCACAGAGCCGCATCGGTCTGATCCGTAATTTATGCAAAATAACTGCTTCACAAAGGCAAGTCGGTACAGATGTCTTTAAGGCACAGATGAACATATCTGCTACGTCAAGATACGAAGTAACTATCGAGGGCTGAAATTCCCAGTTTTGTCATTCAAATTCGAAGCTATCAAAAGATTCAGGTTACTCAAGGGTAAAGTGAATAAAATACGAGGGAAATGATGTAACAGCTAGGAATACTGTGTCAGTTACATGCGTCCTTGAGCCCTCAATAATGAGGATGTTCCAGTGGTAGTGACATGCGTTGCGCATTGGAACACAGATCACGTGAATCTTTACTTTTTCCTCTAACGGTTCCATAAAAATTTGGGTACTAGCGATTGTAGTCTCACAGAAGTGAACTGAACAAACAGAGCAGACACGACCGAGTTCCGAAGTGCAGAACACCGTCGGATGAACAGAGTGAAATATTGCAGTAAAACCAAACTAATAAATGACAAGCCGAATAAATAATCTGTCGGGTTACAAACCCTTACTTAATTTTACACCAAGCCGAAATAGATGACATGGTGACAATTTTTAAACGTTGACAGCTACTCATTCGCCAGGTCACTCTCTGATCCCTTATTCCCCCACATCGGCGTTTTTTGTTGCGTGCGAAAGAGGCGCCATGATAAACAGGGACTAGATACAATTTTCAAGACCTTATTGCTGGCAGACCTTGGTCCGCAGTGTCTGTGTCTGATGATTAGGTTTGTGAGGTCGGAAGGCAGACAGAGCTATTGTTAAACGCACGTACAGTGCATGAAGTTGTTTTAGCAAAATATCACACTCTTGTTTGTGTATAATTTTACTGACGATCCCCAAAATATTTGAGATGGGTTTTGTAGTGCTAGCTCACATGTCGTTGAGCACACGTGTACCATTAATATCAGGTAGCTAGTGAACAGAACCACCCAACAATCAACAAATATTGTCGGCCTCCCTGAGTCAGTGCATTCCGCACTCAGGATAACCATTATCATGAAATTTTCAAGCATTGATGTTCTTTTTGTCGGAAGGAATACATCAAACTTATGGCTATATCCCTGATGCTGTCTAATACTGTCCAAGTCAAAGCATATAAGGGTTTTCTAGACCTTTCCGCTTTACTCTGGTGACTGACCCGTATTTCTTTGCTAAAGCTATCTGCAAAGACAACCTAAAAATAAGCCAGATGGTGCAAAACAAGATCTTTGTGCCACCATCTACGTGTTCGGATCTTCACTTAGAAGTGTTATTCTGCTAGTGGCAAGATAAATCTTTCACCCTCACCAATGGCCCAATGGGTGCTAAGAGTTCACCCAAAGACGCTAGAACGACAACGAAAGCGTGAAATCACTCTGAAATTATCACACTAATCAAAAAGCTGTTGGAAGGTGAAGTCAGCTCACTGAGACCAGATTTTACATGAAGGAATATTGGGAGGAGTAGGTTTTCAACAGTACAAAAATGCGTGAATGTACAGTAGAAGACTGGGGTCATCTGGCCGAGTACCGCAGGGAGTGTGCGTCGGAGTGGCGAACCGATTGGCTGGTGAAGGTTAGGGAGATTAAAATCTTATGTGTATTGTATGCTCACGGAGAATTAGTGAAATGAGCTGACTACTGTGAAGAGATTTCCACAATTTTTCTTACTTTTTGTTGTGACGTGACACACGACGTGATAATGGAGGTGTCACGGTGAAAAGTCGAGACCCTCTCCAAGACAGTCCGAACACGTTATTTCCCTATAATGGCTTCACTTCGGATTGAGTACTCCGCGGAGGTAGACTCAAGCCTTACTGGATGGTGCTCTTGAACTCATGTCAACTGCAGTGTTCCTGGGACAACGGCTCTTTGATGATGCCAGATAATTCATACGATGAGTGAAACTTTCCTATAAGAAGTTTTCGTTTGCTGAATCTATGAAGATATGAAGAGTGAGTGGTGCTGCATCCGGTCTAAGTGCGGGTCGCTCTCAGTGGCGACCACTCACTGCCGACCTCTCGTGGACGAACGGTTTAACCTTCAAATACTAGCCAGGGAATGCGGGTTCGAATCTTCCCCAAGATTCGTGGGGTGTGCACTGTCGATGATTCTTAACAAGGATGAAATAGCTGTGCATTGCTTTTCGGGGTTTCAGCTTAGATTGATTTCGCTTGCCGGAAGAAATATCGATTGGAATGTGTTCATAATAGTTTTACTTGGAAATGGTATGCTAATGACATTATGGTTTTCTTGTTTTGCTTTGAATCTTTTCAAGCCATAATGAACACTTGGCATTTGAGCCTACTTGGCGGATAAAAATTGCATCCAGGGTTTGTTAGACACCATGACTATTAGGCATCCAGGTGGCATTTTAAAAAGTTCAACCTGTAGAAAACTAACAATCATTGTGCAGTGTTCAAATCTCCCAAGTTTCAAATCAAATGACTATAAAGGAAATTTACTGCACTTCTTTTATGTTCTGCTCGGGCGGATTTGTAGGGAAGAATATTCTCAAAGAAAATGTGAGCGCCGTACACCCTGACACCAACAAGTAGTCATATAATTTTCAGGAATATACCACGTAGCGCAACTAATGTTTCTGTCCTTGATAATATCTATGGGTTTACATAAAGCGGCGGTGACATACTGGCCCATCTAATAAGCAATGAGCAAATTTCCGCACTTTCATCAGAATACTTGGTGAAGACACGGCCGAGACCAACTCTACGGAATGCCCACACGTCATCATCCTAGATCACACACCACAACCAAGTTATGTCGTACCGAGTTGACTGGCAGACTTTATTCAGTATCCTGCTGCCTGACTGGACCTCTAACCTTACTGCATCCTGCAAGGCTATGCTGATAAGTCGAAATTGAGCGGGACTGCACACAACTTAGAATTTGATCAAATGACATACTTACCTTGGTTCTGCTCCGTATGTTGTATGTTCGAATTTAAAATCAACTGTCCCACGTGTGCTGTGAGGACGCCGTTTCAACACTCTCTTCTCACTCGTTTGCGTGAGACTAATGCAGACCAACAAGCAAACTATCGGTCCGAGACGTGGGCTGCCGCATTGTTTATTCCAATGAATACACTTTTGTGAGAATGCGAATAATTTGGAGAAAATAATTTATCATTTTCTTGACGGAACACACTACTAACCACGTTGTTCAGAATTCTTCGACAACCCTTGGACCTTCTTGAGGCTTAGCAAATAGTTGCAGTCCTTGAATTTTTGTCAGCCTTGTGTTCACATAAGACAAAATCGCACGCAGTTTGAGAAATGCGCTCGTTGGGCACCAGTCTTGATTTAACGGGAAACAACTACATCCCAGATAAATCTCCGGTTTGTAATAGTTTCAACTGACTTGGCTGCACAAGAGCCGTTTCATGTTTCATTTTGTGCGACATTTGAGACATCACAATACAATTTTTGACCGAACAATCTGCTCATAAGGTTGCTGAAACTCATTGCCATTTTTGAGGCTCATCAGGTAAGCGGCTACCTAGAGGATTTCGCCCACCTGATTGGTCCCAGGAAGTTCGAACCAGAGAGTCAGCCAGGATTCACTCGAATCTTCCGTTAACACCAACCTGATTTGCTAATTGGCGCATTTCACCAACTCTTATCACTCCTTTTATCGTTTAGAGACGACGCGTCATTCTTCCAATGATGTCTCGACGGAAGGCATGAATAAATTCCATAGGGATCTTAAAGTTTATCATTGTGTCACCTAAGAATATCCTACGCGCCTCTTTCAGTCAGGCCAGTAGTTGACTTTATTTAGCATACTATCAGTGAACATCAACTCACTTTCGAGTTTTATCGACATGCTTCCGGTTCCATATTGAATAGCCGTAGGGCTATCGAAAAACTTTACAAGAAAATGAGGCCATTGGCTGCTAGTAGTACGATTAAATTGCTTCCGCCCCTGTCAGCAAAATTTTCTGATACGTTTTGTTTATCTGACAGCGTGCCTTCATGTTGCCAAACCACGAAAGCTGGGTAGTTTGTTTATTCCACAAAGCCAAAATTAGTTGCATACAAGCAGAGGAGTAGAGGGCTGTGTTCTGTGGCGCAAAGGTCAAAACAGGTACGTCTAATTACGCCACCCGATGTACATTCAGTGTATGGTCTGTTTCTGTGAAGGAAGAACTTGTAGATATCATAGTCCTAATTGCCTGGGCATTGTTCAAAAGGGATTACCAGGTTTCTTGTGCACGGTTGGGTGGATGAATCCTACACTGCTGTTTGCGCTTATGTGGCTTGGAGAGCGTGGTTAGTGTCCGCGACTTGATTGGCTGTTAGAGGACTTAACTTGATTGGTCGTTTCGGGATTTGTGTTGCCTTGTGATCTGGCTAGCTTGCATCTGGTTAGCCACTCTTAACGCTTGTGTTGGGGTCCGCATCATGTCGATTATCTGGCTAAAATGAGACTACAGGTCTACTAGTCCTGTGGAATTTGCATCACCACTTGAATCATGCACCAATGATATTGTTATCAAACATGTGCCTTGGGGGCAAGAAGAGGGTAAAATGTGCCCATCTCAAAGTGTTAAATTAGCTAGGTTACCCGTCATGAGGGGTCCTCTGAAGAGGGGGACCTACTAGTCACTATGAATAAGAAGATCAGTTGTTATGAACACACCACGAAATGATGTAAAGAACAAATGCTGGCTGCAGATAACTGTTTGCTCCAGTCAATCCCCCGAGTACCGTGATATCGGCGCCATTTCGTGCTGCCTCGCTCACCACTTCACGGGATATATCCAACTAAGCTCGTGTGCTAGACTGTTGTCATTCAACTCTAAAACACCGAAAAATACCGCAGCCAAAAAGGGCGAAAGCTGAAAGCTCTTTGAATTTTTATTCCACTTTTTTCGGGTTACGTTGCCCTATTTGACAAGAATCCAACTCAAGTGAACCCAGCGGTATTATGTGCCACAGCCGCTCCTTCTACCACATGTCCTCCACGGTCACAGTACCCGGATACATTCCCGTTAACAACACTTGTCAAGTACAGTTGTGGATAAACGGTTTGTAACTACTAGTCTCGAAGACTCCGTCGCCGAAACAAACAATCACGAACTTGCGATGAAAATGTACTGCTCTGCTGGAGATGCATTCCCCAACGAAGTTAGTAAAATTTGCATAAAGTTTGCCAAAAATGTAAAGAAACAGTCTCCCCAACTGAAGGCCACACTTCAAGAATTGCTGAAAGAGACCTCAAAACAGGATTACTGGAAAACAAATCTTTATCTGTATCGAAAATCGATTTGTTTGCACACATTGGAGCGAACTTTATGGGCTAAAACATATGCAATGTAGTTGTACTTTTACCTTCGAAATTGCATTACTCGAGTGTCAAATACTGAGATGTTACTGGCCTGGACGTCTAAGGCATATAAATCACGCTGTCTTATGTTGTGGACGTCAATAATATGGCAACCTGATGGCAAGAGAAAGAGAGAGAAGCTTGTACACAGCTAGAAAATCCTCTGAACCCCGTATCGTAACATGTTATTCTGAGAAACTCGCGTTGCTATGTACCTACAACAGTAATCTAATGAGACGATCACGGACGGAAGTGAGGCGTCTGTTTACAATCGCTTCCTCCATCAAAATGCATTTTGCTTTATCACTACACTTGCTCGTAACCGGGCGCCGTCATTGACGAAACCTACCGAAAACAACAGAGGAGCTGAGTTAAGGCAAAACCGTCCAAATTTCGCTGTACTTACTCAGTGTCAAGCTCAACTTTGCCTTCGGAAGATTAGAAGAACACGTGGCTTGCGTAAATTTGTTTTGTATACTATAATCGTGGTGGGACCTTGGGTACGTGAACGAGCCTCCATTCTGTTGGTTGCAGGTTGCTATCCTTTATTGCTGCTAAAAGGTTGGGGCACTTGATAGGCAATCGGGTGCATACACGCCAACGCAGCGTGATGTCCCAGTGAACGGCAAGGTCCGACGCCTAATAGGAATATGGCAACAGGTGGACAGGTGGACAGGTGCACACCACACAAGATACGACAGAGATTGCCAAAAGGGTTAAAACTCCGCCATTGTTAAACTGATTTGTTTACTGTATGGATCAGTCTTCTAGATGCACAACGTAGAGCTGTCTGAATTTACCTGATATAGTGTGGCAACGGAATCTGCCTAAATTTCATCAAATGGACACGGTCAGAAGCATGAAACACTCATGGTAGTTCATTCTGGGGGAGGGTTTGGGGCTGATCCATAACTAGCTCTGCTGTTTTAGTCTGATTACATGATCACAACCTATATACTAAAGCAGTTGGCAGTAAATTTTGCAAGTGGAAGGAGAGTGAAACAGCCAATCGAACGGGATGTATCGGATTTTGACGAATAAACAATTATATGGAAGCTTAGAAGCAGCTCAGAAATGGCAATCAGGGCGACATTTATCTCTTCACAGTTTCCCTTGTTAGGGGGAAAAATCCAACAGCTCCGTAACGATTGCTGAAGGAGCCGTCGAGTACACTCACCCCGTGGATCGAAGTTGTGGAATGACGGTTTTTCTGTTGTTAGGGGCTCGTCCGTACGCAGCATTTGCGTTCAGCCTTGAACTTCCCAAGAAGAGCAGTTTAAATGAAGCGTGATATGAGCACATATTCAACCTCATCATTGGCACCGGAACTATGCAAGATCTCTACGAACTGTTCCAAGCAAGCACTTGGCAGGAACGACTAAGTGCACCTATCAGACGGTGGCGCGCTGCCAAAGGATTCCAAACCCCGTCAGAGAGACAACTGAAGCTGAATCAGCTAGAAGCACTCTGAAGTTGTTTTCCAAATGGCGTTAAAATGTTTGCAATTCAATGAATATTGATGTAAAAGGACTGTCATTTAGACGAGTACGCTGAGAATATTCGATACTGCTAGGTGTACATTTTAAACACAGCTGGGAGAGGAGAAAGTACCCACTCATCTGTGCACAGATGGTATTCCCTCGAATTATCACTAAGCTTTCGTAGACCGGTTGCCGATTTCGGTAATAAACTGGACAGCAAAAGAATCCATGCTCAATTTTAATATTCCGCTTCACTACTAACAGTTCGCGAGGACAGCAAATCTGTCAGCAAACAGAGAAATCATAAAAATTTCGCGGCATGACTAACAACTTAGTGTTTCTACATGTTGACTTCACGACCATTCAGTGAATTCTTATCAGATAAAGCGCTGCCCCTCCAGTATGAATAAATACTTCTATACACGTCTTTGTTTTTGACAACAGAAGTATTCCAACTAGATGGATTCGAATTAGCTAGTCATTTATGATCGCTCGGTAGACGACGCCACCCGCAAGTAGTATACCGGCATGTTTGATTGGCGATGAATTAGTGAAGCTAAGCTTAAAAGTGCCCCCTCCAAAAAAGGAACTTACACAGAGGCTCAAAAATAACAGTAATTAATTAGTTTTCACGTTTTTCCCACACTCAATACACTGCCTGCGTGTCTGCAGGTTGTACTTGCACACCAATTGATCGCGTATTTCCAGATGGTTTTTCTAGTATTTGGAGAACTATAAGTGTGGCTTCAAAACAGTGAAGCAAGGTTGAGCTAGGAAAAGTGGCGGTCTTAACAGGCGGAAACGCGACAGACAAGGGGAGTCCTAGAAGCATGGGGCTCCCTTCTGAACTCGATCAACCTACTTATAGAAGCCGACCCAATCTACACACCACTACAAGTGGAGGACCACCAGATTAATCGGACAGCTGATGGGGAATGGACAAACCAGGTGACAAGAGTGGTAACCATGGCAGCTACAGGTCAGAGGTCACGTGGAATGAGTCGGAGAAGTTTGACTGAAAGATCTTCTGGATGCAGACCAATCAGGGAGATCGCGAACATCCAACAAACGGGACTGACCACCCAAACAGCCTATCATTATTAGAGACCACCTCCTCCCGGGTCAAAAAGATATATATGAGCACAAGCGCAGCAATCCTCAGCGCGTGCGCACAGGCGCACTAGAATGCACAGCCAGTTTACGACACACCGATGTGGTCAACTCGGCTAGTGACAAAACTTTTGCAACCAAACTGCTCACCTCACCGAAAAAAGCTGTGACCAAATATACAACCTGAGCTACCGAAATTCCCTGGGGTAGAAGACTGAACTCCCCTAAAAAATGATAATCCGTCTGTTAGTTGAATTTCGCCGGCCAGCTGGAAGCTTGCGATACCGCAGTTTCTCCTTGTGCCGGCTGTAAAAATTTTCTCGATTGGGCTCTCTAGGAAATATTTGAGCTACTTCAGTACGTCTGGTAAGTCCTGGAATCAGTAAGTTAGTGAGTGCGCTAAATGATTTCCTCAATAGTTCTTTCCAACAAATTAACAGGTTCGGAAGCAACAGAAGCTGGGATTTTTAAACAGAATCCCAATAAGCTTACAATTATTTTTACTCAGACCGCAGAGCAGTAGAATATCTGACAGATTTTAGCGTGTTTAGCCTGAGGAGTTCCTATCGGAAAACGGATGACTGATCAAGTTAACGTGACTCTAAAAGCATGCTTCAGCAAGCCCGGACTTGCGAGGCACCAACCCTTGCATGCCGCCTGGAATACGAGACACAGTTAGCCTGTTTCTGCTGGATGTGCATGAGTTCCAGCTTCTAGGAGCTGTGGGCGAACCAATACAGTTTCAGTTGTGAGTGGTTGACTGATATATAAAATACACGCTCATATCACTCGTTTGAACAGTCGTCCTTCTGCTGTGGGGCACTCACTTCACTGGGTCCACAGCACTGAGTTCTCCTGAGCAGTTTGAGGGGGGCGGTAATCAAAATAGACACGGATGGTATATTGGGACTTCTCGTTGCTTGTTGTCGGCCTAGGAAAACGATATGATTGTCCCACAATTTAGTTCCTTCACACTGTTGGCCTGGATAACACGCACGCAAGCACGCACGCACGCACGCACGCACGCACGCACACACCCTGAACCCCGGAACATTTGTCCCAATTACCGTGCACAATCTTTCGACAAATGAAAGAATTTTAGCAAATAAGAACAAACTACAGGCTATATGATAGTTTAGCACAGAAACCAGAAACCCTATTTACTTATAGCCGAATTCTTGAAAACAACATCGTGTCCTAATTACGTATGTTAGATAACGTCCTTGATAGCAAATCTAGAAAACGGGACATCTACGTCCACGGTAATGTTTATTTTGGCAGTCAGCTACAAATTTGGAGAGCACCAATCATGGACAGCTTAAGAGGAAACAAGAAGTAGTTCATATGATCGGCGAAGTTGCATTCTGATAAGATGACCTATCCTCCGGAAACGTGCGAAAAACAAAGAAACTGGAAGGCGTCTTGTCGAACTGATCGATGTTTATCCGTTTGTGAGATTCGTGGGAGGACGTCAGACAAATGTCACTGGGAAAGGTTATTCATCATCAATTTGGTACTCGCAATTCACAAGTAGAAGCGTACAGTAGTTGATTGTCAGCTGATGTTTACCTTCCTGTACGTGTTTCTGACAAATACAACAAAACAGAGCACTGCAATTAGAGGAGAGAAGCCACGTGTGCAGATTTTCAAAATGTTGGGAGCCATCTCTGTTGTGGCGAAGAGCGTTGGTTCCGACAAAGCCGGTTTGTAAATCAGAAGAAATTGTTTTCCTTTGCTTCTCAAACACCTTACTCTACCTAAACAAATAAAAACTTTCCTTGTGAGAAAGTGTTACAATACTTTTGAGTGACGTGGATCTCCTGAGAAATGGTCATGTTTTCATTTGTACGTTTTTGCATCTTTGATTTTTCTGTCATCCTACGGAGGAAAAGATAGTCCTTTTGCGTGCAATGTGTAATTAAAGTGGTCCCTCCCACGAACAAAGCACACCCCCGTCTCCGTCCATACATGTCTGGTGTGCTGGCCAATACGGTGCTTTTGTTCTACGATGTGAACTCCTTGCATAAGTTAGCTGGCTTTAAGCACAAATGTAACCACGTCAGCCGAATCTATATTGGGAAAAGGTACTATCAAACTAGTTGGTATAGCTTAAGATAGTTTGATCAGAGTACGTTTTTGATGGAAGTTGAACGTCGCCAAAGTATTCGCCTTCATGAGAAGGCAGCGAGATGAATGGAACGTGTACTACGGAGTGACCTATCTTCGGCAGAGCCTGTATTTTGGGGGTCACTGTGTCGAGCCTCTTGAGTCACATCTCAAATGAAGTAGTCATTAGGATGCATTAAAACGTGCTCACTGTGTGTGCATGCATAATCTAGTTTTGCATGTGCCTTTTATGAACAGTTTCCTGTAAAGAAAAGTCGGTACCCTTCCCTGGTTTGTCACTAACCGATGCACTACCGCCGGGTTGGTGAAAAATTGCGGTTCACTGATGGTCTGGTCAGCGGTACGGCATTCTTCGAGCGCAGCGAGTCCCGAGATCAGCATATTATAATGCGTTTTAGAACCACCACCATGTTATTTTTAGAGAAGGTGGAAGTCAGCCCATGTTGCATAAGTTAAGGCGATTTAATTTCTTCTCTCCGGAAATGAGGTATGGTGATAACAGTGAATATCATACTGCTACCCGTAACCTGGTACCCATTATTTAATGCCACAACCACCAGATGCATAGTGAATGAGGACAAGTGTCACCCTGAGACTAATACATGATCGACGAATACCTGCTCAGTCTTGTGGAGGAGAACCAGTAAGTTACCGAAGAGCTGTCATCTGTAAAGTAGACAGAAACTATGAAGGAGCGTTTGTGATGAGATGCTTGTTCCGTTTTGCAAAAAACAACAATCTCACACCCATGCAATACCTAGCTGTCAAGCTACCCGAAAGAAGCGGGAGGGTTAAGAAACTGCGAGGTTGCTCAAACCTAGGCCGGAGCTGCCGGGACGTCGGGGTCGGGTTCGAACCATAAACCTCCTGGTCAGTGTTTCGCCGAACACACAAAGAAAAATCTTGAGCTCAAAAGACGTGTGTTTTACCAATAAGTAACCTTCTTCTGAAGGTGGCCTCATGCTGCAGATCACAACTTAACTGGCAGCGCATGACCCTGGAACAGTATAGACGTTCTAGAGATGTGGCTCTTTTTTCTGCTGAATGAATGTTTTAATACAAACGTTTTATCACTCAACGATACGATGTGCACAAAGAATAGGGTTCTCGTGAACTCACACCCTTCAAATATCCTGGTGTAAAGGACGTCTTCATATTTTTCTATAGTCATTTGGGAAATTCTAGCTCGCGGAAAGTCTGGTACTAAGATCAGCATTCGTAACTTCATGAAGTTTTGTGTTTTAAAAGCCTTAATGGGAATAGAACAATGAATATACTCAGTTAATGGCCTGAAAATTTAACACTGGAAGGGTAAAACCATTCACTTCTGACAAGTTTCACATTCATAGTGGTAAGAGGAGATTGGGAATTCTCCTTAAAAGTTCCATCTTGTCAATGAAGCCAGTCTATGCTGAAAAGCCGAGAAGCACTGTACAATTGTTTCAGACTTGTTGCGAATCACCAGCAGTGCGCACCTAATGAAACTCGGAGAGTTTCAAACCCATGACCTTCCGGCCAGTGGTTGTGCTCTCAACCGGTTGGTCACATTATACGTCTCATAAGTATTTTAATTCGGACCGCAGCCTTCAGGTTGTTAGGGTCCTTTTCTGATTAGTTGAGATATAATTAACAAAAATTCTTGGGGAATGGTGTACATCAGACGCATTTATTTAATTGCAAAGGGCATGTCCAAGCGGGCGTACGCCTTAAACCGGCGTTCGCACCAATGTATTAATCTGCGTACAGTCGTCCAAGCTATAGTTTGATTCACTTAGGTCAACCGACCAAATGAATTCTAAAAATAACCAGAGTCAACTGGTATCTTGACCTCCGAGTTCACACGGTCGTTACAATTACTGAATTGATCGTACTGTCAGCATTTCTTGCCGTAGATAGCACATCGTCGCTGCGTTCATTAGATACTCTTTATAATATTAGTCGTGATGTCACAGTGGGTTATTTCTTCAACAGCCCTCAACTTACAAGCGAACCAATAAAAGGGGTCGTCACTCCAGGAGCCAGTCAATAGGTGACCAAGTGACGTGGTTTTCGTTATAAAAGGATGAGTGACGCAATGTCCTGTTTGAGTGAGAGCTAATCACTTTGATGGTAAGCCACTCTTGGCCGAACGGTTAGATGTTCAACCATTGGCCGGAAGGTCATGAGTTCGAAACCCCCTTAGTTTAGTGAGATGCGCACTGCTGACGATTCCCAGCAAGGATGAAACAGCTGTACAGTGCTTCTCAGCTTTTCAGCGTAGATTGTCTTCACTGACAGGGCAAAACCTCTGTTGAACTAATAAAACTGTATACACTACTACGCAGGTACTGAAGGCAATTTACGGTATTCTCCAAAGGAATATGCCGAACAACAACCACCTTCAATCCCAATTGGAATGACATGCAAAACATTCAAGCACTTCCCAATAGGATTAATTAGAGTATGACAAACGAAAGATTCAGGCGAATTTCAGCTGAGTCTCCCGTCAACACCAGCCTAAATTTCAAGTTAGCTTTTAACACAACATACGTGTAAAATTTGAGTTCCACTTGGAAATATGCTTCATAAAAGTTAGGGGAATAAGCTTTCTGGATAAGTCTGAAGAAAGGCAAAGCTGATAGTGGGCTGTTTAGAGTTTTCATCGGCCTTATGAACAGTATTGACATATTAATAGGTTGTATACAATCTGAGTCACTACTTCAGTGTGGGAGGGTTTTCTGTTAGGATGATAAAAGCATAAAAACGCTCCTAAGTTATCTATCCGGAAAGAGTTGGGAAGATGTGCACTTGTGGTAAGTTTGTTCTACAAAGAGGGAAAAACGCGTAATTTGACAGAAAGAAGGACCCGTTGTTTATGTGTTACCCTAGCAGTAACATACACGCCGTGGACATTTCTGACCACGAATTCAGGTGCTCCCGTGTCTTTGTAGCTTATGACCCGTGCGGTTGGGGAAAAAGGTAGGTATTATTCCATGTAATACTTGGACTGAATATGCCAAGTCAGTTGGGTGGAAGTAACTTACGCATCGCTCCTATAGGACTAGGTTATTTTTTAGTGGCAGACTAGAGAAAAAAACTTTTGAATTACTCAAACTCTAATAAGCTTTCGAACTCCACGGTTTACCTCAGGTTCAGCCGCAAACCATACGGCAGCAAAAAGAAAACACGCAAGGGGCGCTAGTGACTAGCAAAGGAGACATCCGTCGACCCAAAAAGATTTGCGTTCAACTGCAACAATACCGTTTGACGTTACATTAACAAGTAAATGTTTGTGTGAATCCAAGTGTAATCGTATAAAGAGCACAACTTCTGGTACATTACACGTGAACCAACTTATCGGGAATGTCTACACCATGTTCAGTACAAACGAAATAAAAAAGCTGAGCGCCGTATTCGTTTTGGTTGGTTAACGCCGGGATAACAAGGCTGTTAGCACTCCACAATGTGCATAAACTGTTGAGCGAATTCGTACGAATTCGTCAGAATCCAGCATCACTCAGTACAAATGGCTTTTTTTTGTAGATTGGAATGCCATCTACTTTGGAGAAAAAAACAAAAAAGAGCATTTAAGCGTTCCATCTCAGAATAATTTGTGATACCGGAAACTTAGATAAGATCCAGAGGCTGCTGCGGCAGGATGTGCAGGCGTTTGTATTGTTCTAGGTCACCGGGTGGAAGGATCTTCGCTTGACTGGATACCCGTTTATAGTCGCCTGTGTGCGGTTCGTCTGGCAACGTCTGCAAAGGAGTCTCACAAGCGGGAAGTTGATCGATGTTTGCTTGTCGTGTCTGCTTACTCCGCAACCGACAGTAGCTCTGACACCATCAAAGACAGGTTTTATGACGCCCCGAATGCCCTGTTGCGATGAGCTAAAAACTCAGATATCGTTTTTGTTGTCGGAAATATAAACGCACGAGTGGGCAGCCTTAGCGCATCCGAGACTCAATTAGGAGGATGATATGGATTGGTCTTGGTACTTACGGACTATGGTGAACGATTGCCTCAGTTGTGTGCTGACCACAGGTTGTTTTCATACAGCACTAACTTCCGAAATAGCCGAAGT
>SJOL01009264.1:676557-716492 GCA_004794785.1 Opisthorchis felineus | reverse complement strand
TCGAGTCATGAAAACAGTTAATATAGGGTCGGCTTTGTATAAAATAGAATAGTTCAGTCTTGAAACCTGAGCAGTCACCGGAAGGGTAATGAATTGGTCTGGGCAATGAGGAAACATAAATAATTACTTCACGTAATTAACAATGGCTTTCGTTTTCCTTTACCACCTCCATATAAATATCCTAATAACCAAGCTCCGACCGATAACCGCTGATACACTTAGGACATTGGAGTATGGCTCGTGTGGAACAGAGTGAGAATAATGGTGAAGAATGATAGTGAGAACCTACCTGAAGGACATTTCTTCCCTCATTTACATAACGTGCTAGGACGTCAGAGGTTTATGGCTTATGCATATTCATCGATTTTTTATACTAACCAGGGTTTCTTAGCCAAAGTGAAGGTGTATTGTTAAGCAGAGCAGTTTGGGGCCAGCGCATGGACGGCCAAGTTTCAAAAGATATCCTTTCTTAGTATATGATGCATTTATGTATAGTTGCCATGGTAAATTTTCATTAGGTAAAGAGATGGAGAAAGTTAAGGCAAAATTGAGAGCTTGGTTAAACATAATACAGTTTTTTCTTTCAAGGGTTACGCATCATAGGTTTCATTAAAGTCATTTTTGTCATATGCAATTTGTTTCACATGCGGGAAATAATTAGGCCATACAATGAATCTGCGGGTGATGTTAGAGAAGATACACCAGCAGTTACTGTGTTTCCGTCCTTGATGCTCTTGCGGATGTAATCAGTTAGGTTCCGAAGTTTCACCTAGTCAGTTTTGGATTCTGGATGACCATGTCAGGGCAGCAATTCAGCTGGTAGGCTTCTTCGTAGGAGTTCGTCTTGTTTTATGGTGAATCGGTTTAAAGATGGTGCGGTGCAGTTTTGATTGGTCGTCGGAAATCGTTCTTAGCAGCCTGTCGGTGGATTTGATGGTCCTGAACCCAGGATGGTTAGTTTTGTGTTGTGAGTGCTTCGTGGGTTTTCTGTTGCGTTTCGAATGGTCTTTCAAAGATCTCTAGGTGACGGACTGTTGCTCCGTCACAACTGACGTTACGACCGACTAATATGGTGTAGCGATTCCTTTTATGTCCGTACAGTGACTCTGATTGATCATTGTCGATCCTGTCATTTTCTGATTTTTTGAAACGAATGTTCTACATGTCACCTGAGCTGTCATCGACTCCATTATTATAGTACAAGAAGATTTCTTGTGTGAGCTTAAATATGTGACCAATGCACTTTTCCAGCCACAGTGTACAACAAAGGCCCCGTTCAAACTAGGAAAATCTTCAGAGATGATACTGAACCACAAACGATACAAACGTTGAAGACCATTCATTTGAAGAGACCCCTTCATTGTTCTAATTTCATCACTTTACAGAGACATCCCTCTCTTAGCTGGTATAATATGACCCCTCTAAATGAAGACGTCCCTTCAGAGAAAATATTTGCCGGTCAACTTTTTTTAGTTGCTCTACCTTTCCCGAAAGACTTACCAGAACAACTCAGTAGTTCTTCCCCCTTTTGTCAACTGAACCGCATTTGACATATGACCGTCACGTCTAACAAACTGGTCACCGGGTCTACCCGAAAACCCTATTCTGGGAGCTTATACATGACCACAACCAGGAAACTGACCGTTAGCCCGACTCTGCTTATCAAAGTTCGGAAGCAAGTATTTCGCGCAGGGAAAGATTCGAAGCGACGTCTTTATTCTCCGTGTTTCCGACACTGTGGTACCAAATTTAACTTCTGGCTGGTCAGATTTGTTTAGTTCAAATTTGTTGCTGAGGCTGTTTCGCATACGACCTGTGCCTTCTCCGTCTTTCGCCCAAGGGAATTGCATACCTTCCACCTTTGAGATGGATAAAGAGTCAACTATGGCAATGATGGAGACATTTCCACTTGGTCTGGACTATACTGAGCAATATTTAAGCATGTGTCATGTACGCGATAACATTAACTGATTGATTCATGATTGAATGTATTTTAACCAGAGGTTGGGTGGAGGCGTTGCACGATAACTCAACATTTACTGAGGCTGAAATAGCCGACGTTTTATCAGTTTTTTATAAATTACCGTGAAATAAACCGCTCTACTCTATTTTGTGGCACATAAAAAGATAGTGCAATAGATGCGCTACTCACGTTTCTCATCTGAATTATACAAAACCCATTTTGCCCTTGAGTGTTTTACTTTGGCGAAACACTAAATCTTCCTTATAATATGAATGAACCAGGGGTGCACAAACTTTATTTTGGTCGACAGCGCTAATAAAATAACCTAATGCGGTTTTAGGAAATTCCAGCGCAAACACCTTTGGAACAGCAAAACTTAAAACTGAATAAACGACGTCATCTAAAAATTAGGAGACACTGTTTTTAACCATATCCTGAGGCATCAGTCGATACGTAGTCCACTTGGAGTTCTTTAGCAAGATTCCATTTTTGACACGCGACCACGTGAGTTCTCATTGCAATCACCCTGAAAAATGTGAAAATGAGTAGTACTGATAAAACAAGGCGGCTTGGTGGTTTCACATAAACACAGATGAGCAGTCGCTGAGGGATTGCGCTTTAGTTGAAACTTGTTACACCTCAACACGTAGAATCTCGAGGCAGCCTGTACATTGCACTTATGCTGAAGAATATCGAATCAGTGGGAGGAGATTTGGTAGTTTTCAATTGAGTTTTCATCCTGTAGTTGAGGCCAGTTTATGCTAAAAAGCCGAGAAGCACTGTACGGCTGTTTCCTCCTTATTGGGAATCATTAGCAGTACGTATCTACTGAAACTCCGGAGCCTCAAGGAGCCAATCAACACGTGTGGCCACGTGGTTTGGAACCCATGATTGAAGGATGAGTGGCGCTATACACTGTATAGCTGCAAAGCCAATCATGCTGCTGATCAGCCAATTGTGGCCGAATGGTCCAGTGTTCAAACTACTCGCTGGAAGGTTGCGGGTTAGAGGCCTTTTGGAGTTTCGTCAGATGCACATTGCTGATTTTTTTCAGTAAAGATGGAACAGCTGTACAATGCTTCCCGACTCTTAAGCACAGTTTAGCTGCACTCACAGGATGAAATATCGAGTGTGCGTTGAACACGAAAAATTTCACAGAGACCCCAGTAACAGTGAATGCACACGTGCACGAGCAAAAAAGACACTTACGAACAACTTGTTCTACAGGCTGAAGATAGAATGCCAGATATTCCAGCGATCACGCTCACGTGATGATCCCAAACACAGCGAAACCAACAGCGGGCTGCCTCCAGACTTTGTGAAATCCCTCCACCCTAGTCGAATCGCAAAACCCCATTTTTTCAGTCGCTTACGTTGCCAGACTAAATACCCACAAAATATTTCGGACGCACCATGGGGTATCGTCCGACGTCGATCACATGTACCATCGGCAAAGTAGGTTACCGGTGGAAATGTGCTATTATTACACATTTAGGTCAGGCAAGATTAACCCCTGACTTTTCGTCATCCATCTTCTCGTGTACTAGGAAAAACGCTTCGTATACCAGTTCACTGAGTAAACCAAACTCTTTGGTTGGCAGTTTACAAAGATGCTGTTCACATTGCCCACGGAGAGCCCAGCCAAGTTAGAGTTCGGGGTTGAAGCCAACCGAAGCACGTAATATGTCGTCCGGTAAAATTTCAGTCCATATGCGTTGAAAAGGTAGGGAATACTGCCTGGGAGCTACATCAGAAGTGTTCAATGATATCGAGTCATATACCCGAAACACTCCAGATAATCTTGGGACAATCTACTTTGATGCTTCTTAGAACTGCTCAGTAGTGCGAAACAGTACCAAAACGCATCAATTGTGTCAGTGTTACCAGATTCTTCAGGCGGCAACTCCACATAGCACACCCTTATAAATTCGTCGGGTGCATGCATTTAGACCCAAGCATTTACATACTGAAACCCCATTAGAGTGGCCACTAACTGAGCTGATCGAAAAACGATCGATCACTTCAAAGTGACTATTTGTAACCTAACACTCTCCCGTGAATAAATATTTATTCTCTAATGGAATTTGCGTATAGTTGCTCAATTTCGAAGACAAAAATGCTGCCGGTCTTCTTAGGAGTGATGTAAGAATAATTTTTTGAGGCTTTGCTGCCAGAAAAGCAGGAGCTCACATGATAAGGTTTAATACCCTGGGGCTTGACTCGACCTGGTGAATCCTGAAAACCATATCAAACTGATCAGCTCGTGCTTCTGAGGTCCAGCTTGACTCTGCGAATCTCGAAAGTCATCTAGTAAACGTACCTGCAGACTGGCTAAAACACCAGTCTGGTAACTGAAAAAAAGATGCAGGCTTAAAGGTACCAGCTGAATTAAGTAGTAGACATTACGTACTCTCTAAAGGACTGTAGTCGAAGCTTGATTCTCAACGTTTACAACGACTTAACGAGTGCTTCTGGTTGTACTTTCTAAGGCCTATCATCTATATGGTACAAATTTATTTTGAAGTACCTGAGTTTCCGTACTCTCGGAATTTCAGTACGGTGAAAATAGCACAAGATAAACAATAACCTGTTGAGGTGAAAATCTTTATTAACGACGAAAATCTGGCAATCGGACTTAACTTAAGTAATCTGGTGTCTCAAGTGGGGCCCGAAATTTCGCTGTTTATCCAGTTGCATGTGAACGTTGTGCCAAGAAGCTTCTTACTTGGCTTCTTGCTTGCCCGCAGCCGGCCTCGGGTAATAACTTTCCAGGTATTTTGAACACCTCTCAAAACCCTCCGCCCTAAAGTTCAGTCTTGCTGACATTAATGTAATGCACGAGTTATTTTGACTATTCTGAGAGGACATATGATGAAATTCCGTGAATACCAGTCAAGTGGGTTGGACCTGTATAAAGCGGGAAATGCCTACAGGAGGAAGAACGCAGAAGAAGGACCTTCAGATCTGTTCATAGCAAAAGGCCTAGCCTAAAAGATGGAGATCCTCTTTACACTACAGCTCAAGGATGGTCATTTAGTAACACGTGCAATAAAAGACGAAAGGCAAAACTTTTAGTACCAACCAGGTCAGGCTGCCCTCCAGGCAAATTAAGTTCAGAGTTGTTACTTACAGTGCGCCAGCTATGTCTTCTCCGCACACTATTGGTCGGCTCACCTGAGGATGAAGTTATACCTAGACTGGCGGAACAAACAAGGACTTATGTAACACTCTCCGAAGATTTACTCGAACACGTAACAGAGACTCAGACCCGAAGTGCACAGAGCAGAGTGCACCATTATCTTTCATCGCACAATCAACTGACAAATCATTGGGTTGACCGGGCGCCAATGTTAGACGTTGCCACTAAAGTGAACTGGAATCCGCTCGCATTTAATCAGTATCGACTGGCCGTATGCAAACGGAGATCTCTTAGACACGCATCCTGCATATCTTGAAGCTACTGTTGGCACAAACCAAGCAACCAGGGTGACTGATTTCGTTCTTGCTTGTCCTTTGGTTTTCGTGCAATTCGCAAACTTTAGTAGTGTGGCCGACGAGAGCAGAGCGGAATGCTGACGGACCACATTCGGTGTATTCTTCGCGCGTTAGGCAAACCACTTCGCAGTTGACATTATCGGGGTAAAACGATTGTGTGCCCAAGTGAATTAGCCAACACCCATGTTTAAAAGCAACACACTTCGTTTGTGAACCTTTTCGAACGGTCTGAATGACCAGACATCAAATAGACAGCATACGCAATCCCGTCTGCCGCCCACGTATTCCTTAAATGACAAAACCTGTTACGCCCATTTTCTGTGTCTGGTTGTTGTACTGTAGTGAAAAGTTATCAATCATCCATAAATGGTGTATTCTCATGGTCTTTTCACGATCCTTCGTTACTAGGTCATACCACCTGAAAAATTGGTTTGTTTTGTGATTACTCAGCAGTGCCGGATATTATTTGTGGCAACTATAGCATTGAAACTGCCACGGACGCAATAAAAAACAAAAATGAATTTATAAAGATATTTGCGAATGTTTACTTTTCAGTTAATTTATAGCCCCCCAAAGTTCGTCATTCCACATATTTTATCACCTTTTTATGGTTGAAAATTGCCTTATCACGACTTCATGTTAAACGAAGCAGCTTTTCCATTAAATGAAACGCTTAGTACCGTGTTCAATTAACCTGAGTTTTCACCTATTCGACAGTGTGTCAGTCGGCTTCCTTTGGGCGCCTTTTCACGCCGGGATAAATCCCTACCATGCTCTGCACGCATGCGTTGCTGTAGGGTTTCACTCCCTTCATACACGGTCGAATAACTTTGATATTGTGGCATGACTGGAGTCTACAGACTGCATCCGTTCCTTTTTTGAAAATCTAACTGGAGGAATAAAATGTTCTTTCTGGACAGAGGGCCGATAAAACCCGACACTAAAAAGTGGAAGAATTCGGACCTGGTGGGCAGCGCTGACGATTACTTTGTGTGGCGTTTACACGCTAAGTGCTTTGCGATGCGGTACATTCAAGTGGTCAAATTTTGTCCAAATGATCGATTCAATCAAAAGAAAGCACTACGTCCAGTTTAGTGAAGGCCGTTGTAATCGGTCGGTGAAAGACAAGAAAACAAACAGGCAAGTGTGAACGATTTTAGCTGACTTTATCAAGCAGTGGTGAGAAACCAAATTGTGGAGAGGTTTAATGCAATCAATTCCAGATACACAGTAATTATAGATGAACCAGGTGGAACAGGGTACCGAATGCAAGCAGGAAGTTTGTTTTCCGTTGCCTAATGAAGTTCTGCCGAATATGCAACGGACACCCAGAGGGGACACATGGTTGTGCCTCGGGAGAGTTAGGTGTAGACTTTTCATATATTTCACTAGAGGAGTTTTGACCAAAATATGCCTCGAAAGACACCTCTTAGTCTGAGCTCCATGGTGACTCTCCTAGTCTCCCAAAATCTAGTAAGATCGTATGAGGATTGACCTCTCTTAATAATCGTCTCTGAAACAGAGAGGAGGATACAAACATGGCACCTGCTAGTTACCACTAAGTTGGAACGTGCAAGACTTGAACTCCCCGGATAAAATTCTGATGTGTATGCTCTAATAAAGGCTTTAAACCAACCAAGGACGTATGATCACTTGAAAATTAAGATTCATACGAACCTCTTGCACATTACGGTACCCAATTGAGATGTTCAGCCGGAAGTTTACTAAAAAAAGTGTAATCATCTTATGAGTAATGCTATAACCATGTACTCTTCCGGATACATTTTGAATCCTGAAGTGTGACTTGTAAATTTTTTTTCCGACAGGCAGTTGTAGCCCGAGTTAAAAACGGATTTGCATATACCATAGGGTTGACTACAATTGCGTAATTCTCCCCCGGAATCTCAGTTCTGAGGGTTAAATAAAATTGGAGAAAATGAGTGTTCTTGGACTGGTCATACACAGGAGTTTTTGTGCGACAAATTAATTGGCAGTTTCTCTAGATAGCTTCTCTTTCAACAAAGTCATTTTATTTACCAGAAAAAACGGGAACTCTTACAGGCAGATTACGTGGAATAATTTTGAAGTACACCGAGGATTTATTGGGATTATCCCCTCTGTTGGCACAAAAAGATGAGACCAAAGAAGGGCGAAATCAGCAATGGGCTCTCGAAGAGTTTTGAGCAGCCTTATGAGTAACGCGTTCTGTCAAGAAAACCTTCCCACATGTTCACTGAAACGGATCTCTTTGAAGTCCCCTCCAGACTACCGAAACTGTGTTGACTGAACCACTAAACGAAGTGATTTACACTGTGGAGTCTAAATAAGGGGGCGATAAAAGAGCCAGACAAGAACTGCACTTTCCATTAGCTAAGAAATTTGTCAAGCTCAAAGTCTCAGTAAACTGATGTTATTTACTAGAAGCCTGTTTCTTTGGATGCTTATGTTGCATAGAGGCGCTGGATGATGAACGAACTGTTCCGAGTCAAGTACCCATTCTAGTGATATCTTGCTAGCTAGTTATAGCTGTTTAAGTAAGAGGATAATGTCACTTCCAGCCTGCTCATCCTTTTTGAGCTTTCTACCCCTCACCCTAAGCAGGCTTTATTGTTTATGCTATACTGACTTAATCTATAACTGATAGTGAATTAGCTGTGGCGGGTTCGTTTATCTGTTCCATGTGCACAGATAAGGCGGCCATCCACAGATTGTTTACCAAACCTCTCTGAAAGGTATACATCATATTGTGGGTATCTCTTGTTGCTTTCTGAGAGGTTCTATTTTACATGAGATATCGTGTGTTAGAAGAGCAGTAATCACGTTAAGCTCCACTTTTTGAGAGAGGAACTGCACATTTAGAGTCCTATTACAGAGGAGACTAAGGTACTTGTAGTTTTCTTTCAGCGTCCAGGTGAATTAGTGGCAGAGGTTACCTACCTATTTTCGGTTGATTTTCCTATCTGGCCGTCACACCTAGTGAGCATGTCGTTAGCTTTTCCTTCATTGCTCACTTTGTTTTATACGATTAGCATAAACGACCAATTAGTTCGTCTCTTAGGTTCTGGCATCAGACGTCTGATGTGAAGGCCAAGGGAGCGCCGTAGTGATATAAGGTAGCTCCACAGATCTCTTGTTATGTTTCCTTGGAAAGTGCATATCACTCTCACATCTACATTGCGATACACTACTACGGAAACGCCTCTCTAGTGAGAAGGCGTTTCTGGAAACAGGAAGTGTTTTCATTCCAGTACCCTCAACGCATAACTGAACAGGGGATACTTTGGTTTTCCAAATATCCAAAATATACCCAAAAGAAAACATCGCAATAGAAGCGCTGTATGATGCGTATCGCATTTGGTGGCTCTCATCCCGTTGGAATTAAGTGAGCAACCTTCCCACTGATTGAGAAAATGAGTACTGACAGCCACCATATAAGTCCACCATTTTGCACCAGTAAACGTGAGTCACGGTCACCGGAGAGATTCAATACAGATGACTTGTTAACTTCTTTGTTGTTATCAGTGTCCTGTTGAGAACCCCAGGAATACAAAGATACTCATATTACCTTAGCGATGACGCATAAGGTATGACTCCCTTGAGGAAGCACTCCCTTGAGGAAACAACGTGGGATCCCCCGAAGATGGTTCGTGGAAGGGAGAGTAATGTACCACTGTTATACATCTTACCGATACACACATATAATTCCACTTATGGTAATTTACAGTAACTTATAATTCCATCCATAAGTGTACTCTGCTGTCATACCTGGGGTTCGGACAAGTATTCTTCTCCACATATCAGCTGAATTTGAAGATGTCGATGGATATGCCACACAGATGTATAACATTCAGTTACTCCTATGTTAGGATGTCTAGTACAGTATCGGGGGCACTAGTTTCATAAGGCACCTAAAGAGTTACGTAACTGATCTGCAGCGTTAGAACACCTGGTCACGCAGGCCGAGGCTTTTAATAATGCCAACCCTGTACTTGATAGTAGCCCATTACGAAGAGACTGGGCCTTACGTTGGTGTGACGGTTTGTGTGCCTTCGCGACCCATTGGGCTATAAAGTGGGTGGTGGCCGTACGACACTCACGGTGTTATGGTTAATGGTTAGAGGTCCTACCAGCACAATCTTCTGGCCCTCTAGGTTGGGGTTGAAACATATGTGGCGACTTGTTCTAAAAAACAGTAATGCATCTTCAGTACCCGCCAAACGCCGTTGCATTGTGGTCAAGCTTTTGAGCAAAAGTCTTTGGTTGAAGATATTAATCGTCCTCCTGTCTAGGTCTTGGCGCCCTGACAGTATCCTGGCCCACGTACAACCATGAATTGCATACTTAGAACTAATCTCGTGCCACATCAGTCGTTAGGTGGTGCTATGAGCCTTACTTCCTGCATTTTATGATCATTGGTGAATACTGATGTTATGCTGTCGATGATGATGCTGACGATGTATTTGCTAGACTGCCGACGCATTCAGCAGAAGCCCGCACCGAGTTCTCCGCTTTAGTAAGCCGTATCTGAGCTGAATGTCCCGACAGTCACCCGCCGTCTTCTCCCCCTTTGAGGTTCATAAAATTTGGCCCGGATCCGCAGCTGCTAACTAGTTAGTGGGGTTTCAGAAGCACGCTGATTGTGGCTGGTTGGTAAGGTAGGAAGAGTGGTGCAGTAAATGACACTTTCTGTTCTATGGTCGACAAAATGTTACATTTTTCAAAATATGATTTTGGTCTCACGTCGACTGCTCCAAAATAGGGATAATTACTTTCATGGGACTTCCCAAGCCGCACACACCGGAGCAGTCAGCTAGTTCTTCAACCGTGCTTCTCAGTACAACTCCAAAACCTTGCAAGACCACTATAACCACCTCGCCATAAATAAGGTCGGCTTAAACTGCGTACACGAGTCCAGATATCCTTGTCAGCCAGCAACGTTCAAAATCTGGGAGCAGTAAATTAACACAAAAATCGCTTGAAACAACGTTCCCGCGCCCATCCACTGTAGCAGACAAATTCGAACATACACGTGCAACTAATCTGTTTGACATTTTGGTCTATACAGTTACTTTACGTAGCCGCAAAATGCTGACTGACAGTGTTTCACCTTACTTTTACCTGTTGACTTCACTGTTTCTGATGTCTCAGCTCGGTTTTCACTGGGAGTGGGGAGCTGCAAAATACTCTGCTCAATCCAAGAAATCAATCAAATGGCGAGTTTCCAGCATAACCTACGTGCCTAAATGTTCTGTTACATTGGTCAACAGCAGAAGAGGCACCCACTCCTTTTTGACCGATTTATGAACTCCCAGATTTCTTGCATCATTTAAACGGTAATCATCGGTTCGCCGCCAGAGGCCGGGGAGACTTTTAATGCTTGACAGTTGATTTTATAGTCTGCGCTTCATTTGAACAAGCTGTTCATAAACGATACACTTCGTAGCCAAAACGAATTTCCATGGTATCGTACAGGCTAGTGATGGTTATGATCATCCGGCTGCAATTGAAGAGGGTTTGCTAGAATCTTGTGCGACCTGGAACTGTCCGACTGTTTAAATCAACTTCTTGATGAGCTTGAATATTCCCATGGTATGACCAAGAACACAATGACCGACATCAATGTTTTCGGGATCGCGTCGTCAGACCAGCACACATCTAATGATTAAAATAGGGGTAACTAACGAAAAAACATGCTAAGATTGGTTACTTATTTAGAAAATGAGGATGCCATGATGCTGTGTTGACAACCAGTCGTTCGTGTCTCCGCGTTTTCTAATTTACTAACCGATCTCAGCTTTTTTCACTAGTTACCCCTACCATTAGATATGTGCTGACCTGACGAGATCCCGAAAGCACTAATGTTTGTCACTGTGTTCTTCTTGGTGAGTTGCCCTCTCTAGCAACAGTACACTATTGCGGAGAACATACACCTGTCATCTGAGCTAAACGTCCAGGTGGATTTCACAAACCTGAGGAAAGTATGCAAACACGTATAGCAGATAACGGCAAGTGAATAAATGACAGTACAATAATTGGTGCAGTCGGAAGATTTCCAAATGATTACAAAGAGTTGGTGGTTGCGGAATTTTATAGTATACATACTCACGTGATACTCGTTTGAACAATCGTCCTCCTGTCCTGGTACAATTGCAAAGAGATTAAAAAGATAGTAGTACGATGAACAACTAGAAATTGATCGCGACCCAAATTCCATAAAGCAACCATATTACAGCCAACAAGATACACTTGTCAGAACTTTTTGCTGCCTGGAAGGATCAAGTGAAATTCGACACATGGAATTCACTCTCAGCGTATCACTACTTTGATTCTTCTGTAGTTTCAACGGGGTCATACCCAGGAATTTCGTGTCAAACTCGCAGATAAAATTATGACCAAAAGGGGAAACCAGGTTTTGGTTTCAATAGGTCATGGGGTAAAGCGCGCTGAATGTTTTAGCCACCTTAGTTTAACAATATTTCTTCATGTTGGTTTTGTTTTTCCCAACGAACTGAGCAGTGCTTGTAAGCGGATCATGGGTTTGTCCAAAACTTAGACCATCCAGTTTATTGTTACTCTGCCAACACGGATGTCTACATTTTTTACCTGACACGCTGGTGATATGCTTGTCAACGCAGGAGAGTAGTCCGTAAGAATAGCCTTCGTCAGCTGACTGCTATGAAGTAGGGACCTGTAAAGTCAAAAAAATTTAGTTAAAGTTATTTTAAAATATTTCAAAAGTAAACTGAAATAAAAGTGTCCTTATGTACCTTATGTGAAGAATATACGCAGATGAGTATATACACTTTTATATACATTTAAAAAATTCACAGGACCTCACTGACTTTATTTTATAACCCCACATTTGGCCTGCAAATTTATGGATAGTCTGAAGTAAAATTATGTTTGAAGATTTCAGTTTTTAATAACTGAAGCACGTGCACCACACCCCAAAAACTACGGTGACGAAATTATAATCTCATCTGAAGTTGCAATGTCTTTCACAAGGCTTTCACCTATCAAAATTTTCTCAGCCCTATCAGCAGAACAGTGTTTTAGGAATCTCTTGGTTAAGAGGCACGGAAATGGATGATCTACCGATAAATAAGATAAATCTGATAAATCTTACTACCCGGTTAATTGAAACAACTCAAGTACTTTATGTAAAACATGCAGCTCGAGGGGTCAAGCAAAATGAACAGGGTCTTGAGGACGATCATTCGGCCACTGCTGGATGTTAGCTGTAGGTCACTTTCATCCTACCCTTATCATCCGTTTTACGAAAAACGTGACATCAGTTGACAGTAGAGTGATAAAGAGTTCAAACTTGGACGAATCCCGGCATCAAACCTATCGATCAGGGTTGTGTAATACAGAAATAAGCAAAAAAGCTCGCTACATTAGGCCACCGAAAAGCCTACTCACTACATCAGAAATATACCTTTCCGTTTGGACTGCGAACTAGTGTAAACTGCTTTCAGAGTGATTCGCTGCATTCATAGTCTTCCAAAATCGCAGCAGAACTTGTAACTCCATTGATCTTCTTTTAGTTTGGTTGATCCTAACGAGATCTTCACCTTAAATACCTCGTTCGCCTCCCACTGTTGCATCCACATCAAGAACTACTGCCGTGCCAACAGAACTTGCGTAATGTGGCGAAAAGTTGATGGGGTATGCAAGCATCACAGAGAGCCACCAAATGAGATGCAGTCGTAGAATCACTTACTCGAATGTGAAATACGCAATTTTCTTCATTATGCGTGTGCTCACTGACTGATTGGTTTTTGTCGTGGAATTGAACCGGCTCAGGTTTTTTTGCAAACCAGTCACACTGACTCGGCAGGCCTTGGCGCACTAGGCAGTTCACACTCATTTGCAAAAACCATAATTCGAACAACAAGATACAACTGCTGTTACACTGACAACTAGGGCTTACGTGTATGTATGTATGTATGTATGTATGTATGTATGTATGTATGTATGTATGTATGTATGTATGTATGTATGTATGTATGTATGTATGTGTGTGTGTGTGTGTGTGTGAACGTTTGCTAGTATCTACGTCGGAATTTTACCTCACCCATCTACACGACTCTTGCGCACACGTGGGTTAGTCGGGCTTATGAGCACGTCCAAACGAGCGAGACCAATTACAGCTGCTCGCCGAAACCACAGAGCGGTTTACGTGACAGAGACAGATGAAACTAACGCGAACAATAACGCACACGACACTGTTATCACAAACACAAAGACTCGAACTGAGTCACCTAAGCAGTTGGACGAAATAAATCCGATTTGGGTGACGGATGACAGATATGGGAAGATTTAATGGAGAAACCTTTTGCATGTGTCCATGGATGATGAGAGGCAGGTGCGCGGTTATAGCTTTTAGTGGTACTACAAGGGTCTATTTCAATACAACTCACACGTAATAGAACATATTCAACGGCAGAGCAATGCACGTCCTCATCCAATTGGAGAATTTCATTTCGAGAAACAGTGTGTTGAATCTAACTTGACTTTATGATCATTCCCTCATTCATTTGCTCACTCTGCCAATGTACTTTTGATCTCCAGTTGTTTTGCTTATCCGTACCCGCCACTCACCTTGCAGCGGAGGCCGTCCCGTCCGACAATTGTGTATTGGCATGACTCTGAGTGTGAATATGAGCAGCTGACCTACTTACCCGTTCGCGTTCGTATCCCGTTTGGTGAGCCTGCCTTGACATGTTTTCCCATGAGTTCCGTGTGATCACACGGCCAATGAGAATCACGAGACTGTCGTCGGAAGGCACGACCGCAACCCACGCTACTGAGCCGTCATTCCGCTCGCCGTTGCTTGGTGTGCGGACGTTGACACTACGCTGTTCCGGTCAGTAACAGACCTGTGCACTTGTTGACGCTACGAACATGAACAATTGAGGTTTGTTGTACACATTTGCTTACACTTGTGTAAATAGTACCGTAGAATTTCGAACCCAATTCTTCCTTTTGATTTTCGGGATTGTCGAACCTACGCGTCACTCGAAGTTTCGTATCGAGTGCGTACTTGAGAGGACTATTTCAAATGAATTGCTTATCAGTTCATGTGTAGTGGCACTTAAACCTACATTAGCAGAACGCCAAAGCACAGACGAATATTGCCTTGACAGGACGGTTTTCAAGAATGGGGTAAGTAACTGCCAGTTAAGTAAGAACATCAGTTGAAGCATATTTTCACGAAACAGGCGCAGTAGAAACAAGCTGTGCACGTGAGTGTGGCCCTAGCTATCAAACGTTTGAAGCCAGTTCAGCTCGTTCATAAAGCTCATGCGCGGTCTCTCTAACTCAGCAGTGAACTTGTACTGGTAGATGCCACTGCTGAACTGCTGTAGACACCTCCGGTGGTATTACCTTTCTGCATATGCGTGTGACAGTTGTGCAACGTTCACGCAGTCTACTGTCACGTTCTGGTTTCAGACTCAAACAAGGTTGCGCCGGCGCACTGAATTTATACTAACCCATCACCAGATCACCGGGGTGACGGAACCAACTAATCAAAAGACTTCAGTGACAACAGGGCACTTAGGCCGTACTGGAGCCTGAAGGGCAGAAGCGCCCTCTTAAAAATTAAACATCCAGTTAGACTTCAATACGGTCAAACCACGGTGAGCTGTCCAGTCCAAACGTTTGTGCCAGGTTAGAACTGGCCTATCGAAACATCTGTTTCGGTTGGACTGACGACTACTTTCTCCAAGTCTTCAAACGACTATTTGATCCAAATGGCAGTCCCCTAGTACATGTGTGGACATCAAATTTGATCAGCTTGTTTCAATCACTAAGTACCGCACTATTCACAATCCTAATCTGCCAAACATAATCACGTGACCAAGTCGCCTGTTACACTACAGTGAACTGGCACAGTGTACGAGACTTCTGGTCCAATAACCGGGTCAGTTGAAGCTATGTGTGCAATGACTTACGTATGCATGTGTAGGGTCATGCGTCCGGTGACGCATCAGCCACATTAACCCAATACTAAGACAGAACCACGTCTTGGCACAGTCAGTGCTTACATTTCAGTATGGTATGATCGTTTTGCATTGGTGTAGTGCACTTAGTCACCACCTAAGCATCGTAGCACACCACCAGATCCGGATAGGATTATTAGACGGAGAGCACTTCACAAAACAGTGAAATCATGCAGTCATGGATATGTTAACGTCATCAGCTATTTGTGTCGGTTTCAAATAGGCTGGAAAGTGACTGGCGATGCCATCCATACTTTATACTGCCCCAGTAATACCAGAATAACTTCTTTTCGGATGAAAAACTGGTAGTTAAAATATTATCGCAAACATACGGTTTCCCAATCCCCCCTGGAATAGTCGTGAGGACCGTTTAGGAATGAAAAATTCAGATGTACCATACTCAAGGCTGTCAAAATGCATCAGGCGTGTATACATGTGTTAGCAACGTCCAATGCGTACTGAAGATACCGAAAAGTTCGGCCTAAAATTCTAGGGTTGGGAGTTTCTAATTTGATTCCTCACTCCTCCTTCTATTCGTAATATACCAAAATAGCGTTTACTCACACAATTTTAGAAATTTTCACGAGATTTCCACAATTCGGTCAAAGGTTCCATGCACTCACAAACGGAGGGTACATCTAAGGAACCAGCAGGGTCTTATAGTCAATATTTACGACTTGAAATAAGGAGGCCCTCTGAAGGTGGCACACCTCCAAAGGGAATGCAGCCCATTTACTGGCGATCAAAGCACAAAATAGGCGATTCAAATGAAGTAAAGGTGCCCAGTCAAGATGTGCTGAGTACTGTCAAGTTGATTTCTCCTTAACAGGAGCCATCCGAAAGGTCAGGGATGGGTTTGAACCATGGGCCTGTTCAGTAGATTTGCACATTAACCACCAACCTATCAGAAGCCGGTATCAAAAACTTGGGGTTAAAGTGGAGCGAGCAGAAACGAAGCACATTTGGTGCAAACAAGTAATTGATTGTATCAATAAGACTGGAATTGACAACAAAATGTACTAAATCCAATAAACGTACGGCCTTGCCATCATGAGATCGGAGATTGCTGAAAAAGTATGACATAAGCAGAATTTGCATCACATGATCTTAACCTGCGAGCGAACCCAGGTTATTCCAGTTGAAGAACTCGCATAACCGATTCAACCAACTGTTCATCCTTCTCCAAACTTTCCGTCATCTAAACACACACTGCGCTTCTATCTATTCTTTATCAAGGGTAGCTACTGTTGAGGGCATATCATGGAAAACGTTCCGAGGTTACCAAACAACAGATGTTTTCCGCAAGCTTCTTTACCCAACAGTTAGTTCGGTTGAGTGCCGCGTGGAGAATTCGCTTATTTTTACAGTTAAACTTCATCTCAGCCCTGAAAGGGTATATATTTTGGAGGTGACTTTGCACTGGCCTGATTCCGGTGGGATGTTTTCGCAGACTTTTGCCAATTGGTTAGTGGCATCTTGTACCTTCTTCACGATAGGTTATGGCACATCAACTCTGATTACTGTGTTCATAATAAGGAATTTTTAGTAGTCGGGTTTTAAATCTATAACCTAGGTGAAACCGCAAATGAGTGTTAAATAACGGGGCCATTTATTCCAACGACAAACCATACGGTACTATACGAAACTTCCGAGCCGATACGCATTAAGGAATCGTTGGACTTCTTTCGGAGATGTCGTTATTGTCACTCAGATATAGCTAAACCAATAGTAGAGTGCAAACCAAATACTGAAAGGTAACTGTGAGAGGTTATTGCACAGATACTGAAGTTAATGAAAAACCGCTTGCTGTTTGCGGCACTACACCTTAAGTACCATTTGGCGCACCCAGTCATTCAATGTATTTAGTGGAATTTTCAGGGGCAGTCCTTAACCAAACAATCTTTCGTCAGTAAGTTTCGCTCGGGAGGCTCAACGAATGAGTAATCCAAGCAAACGAAATATTTTCGAGCCAGATTCATTGCATCAATTTGTACGGACGTGCAACTGACAGAAAATTGTTCAGCTGTAACACCATTTCGATGTATAGCTGCCATGCCCCCAAAGTAAGAACGACGGCTGAGATACAGCCGGAATGCCCAAACCTAGGCAGAAGCAGTCGAGATGCAGAGATCTGGTTCGAACCATGAACTTTCCGGTCGGTGAGTTCATGATTTAACCACAAAGCCATCTCGAGCTCGTGCAAGTGCATTGTTAACTCATTCGAGCTCGAGGTGGCTAAGTGGTTAAGGCGGGGACCGGAAGGACACTGGTTCGAGCCCAACCTCAGCATCTCAGCTGCTCCTGTCTAGGCTTGGGCAACCTGGCAATATCTCAGCCCTAGTGCTTCCATCAAGTGGTTTGGCAGCTGTACACCAAAATGGTGTTACAAGTGAATGATTAATATTATTTTAGTCCAACTCACTCGAACCCCAAAATAACGAGCATGGACAACATGTACCACTTCCTCTAACAAAAATGTTTTTTAGGCCGAAATAACTTCAAACAGGACGAATGGAATGAACTTCAATTCAGCTGCGAATCTCTGAGGGAGGCTCTTGGGCTAATGAAAATCCCCCAGCAGAACCATACTTCATTTCTCGGAGTTTCTCGTATCCGGTCGTGAAATACACCTGTTCGTACCATTACAAAAGGCAGATTTCGTAACTAGAATTTCCTGATGATTACTTCTTGAGAACTCGTTCTGTGATCTTGGGAAATTGTACAAAATCCCTTAAATCTGGTTGTAAAGACGGGTTGTTGTCAATTACTAAGTCATGTCATATTCCCCGTTCTGAAAGATCCATTTCCAAAGAAGGAACGAACATTTTTGACCCACCTGGGGGAGTGGAGCACTGTGCCAGTATGTCGATAAACACCAGAAAGTTTATCTTTTCACTGCTAACTAGTGCTTGAGATAACAACTAAATTTGGTTCAGGTTATCAGTATTCTGTCTGCTAGGCAATTCTTAAGTCCAAAACGTACCAGCTTTAGCCAAATCTGTTGAATTATCGAAATCATTACTAGATAGGAAGAAGAATTTCTCTATAGCAAGTATATATTTTGGCAACGGGCAGTAAATAGCTTTTTGCCTTCACTCCTCTTTACCCAATGGAAACCTTATATGTAATAGTCAGTAAAAAAAATTCAAGCTCCACTCTTTAGGTGTGTCGCCAATATTTGTATCCAGGACCGAAACGTCTCTCTCTTCCGAGACTGTCTCATACCACCTAGTAGTAATTCCTCTTCTCTCCCCAGAATCGTCAATGCATGGAGTGTCCGTGTCCAACAAAAAAATTCGGACTCCCCAATCGCCACATATGCTGGAATCAGTAGCAGCGCAGTTTCTTTCATCCATATCACAGGTAGGGTCTTTTTATTGGAGGAAGTAGAAAACCCACATTGGTTGAAACACAACATTATGTCTGGGGCCTTCAGTGCACCCTGAAGTATAAGTGTTCAACATGCCTCATCAAGCTTGTGTTGAGATGATTTGTAATGTTAGTTTTCCATCTGTGCCCATTTCGGTAACCCGAACCTTTTGTTTTCCCCCTCGATTTGACACGACTAGACAGCCTTCCAGGGCGAGCTACCCGAGATGCCATCAAGCCATATTTATTGATTTTAGTGACGACTTTTGATGACGCCATACGAATGAATTTAGGTTTATCGAACGCAACTCGATCGTAACTGTGGTTCAAAGACTCATCAAGTTGACATTTTGGACGAGCTAAATTACTGGTCCCCACATACGTGTCAACTGTGTGCGAAGACACACATGGGGACCGACTTATTGCTCTGACAGACAGTCGGCTACATGCAGTCACAGCACTGCTCCTGGATGGTTCTGGATTTATAAGAGTACATTGTTAATGAGGAGCGATAGTAATCTATCCCATCTCTCTGGTTTTGAACTGATAGTTTTCTATGTGATTTAATGTCCGGCTAAGGTATGATTTGAAGTCACATCCAGCACGATACGATTGCTAGGTGTAAAACATGGCAAACAAATCATTGAGCCTGGTAAAGATTGGAAGGGGGAGTGGGTTCAGAAGTGTGTTTGAATTTGGTCGCTGCTGCGACCGAGGAGAACATTGTACCAATGTTGTTGCCCGGACATTAAGGTATATGGCAGAAAAATCAAAAGGAAGAAAGAGTCGGGTAGTGACAAAACCCATGTTTCTCCCATATCAACTGACTTTCATCTCAGACGAACCCAAATGGCTTTCTCACACACTACAAACGAATATATAGTCCCTCGCCAGCTATCATATGCCCAGAGAGACCAAGCCCTACTCCCGTTTAGTGACCACATTCCTCAAGATAGGTCATAAACCTGACTAGACGCAACAGTCGTAAGCGAGCTTTATACCGTACATAGAGTGTTAGAAACTTATTTCTGCTGGTCTGTTTGTGGGTCTGTTCGCAAAGGGCCCTCGTAAATTGCACGACGATCTGAGCTGTTATGCGAAGTGGACTTTGCGTTGTTCCCACTTGAATTTTCAGACGCTTGATGAATTTTTTGAATAGATTGGATAGAAGCTCCTGCAAGTAGTTTATTGGTGCACAAGAAGATAAAATGACCAACCATCGCGGTGGAAAACCGTCAACAAACCGGTTTCCATAAAAGGATCCAGACCCATCTAATTCTAAAATCTATCGTGCCTGATTGTGCGTCCAATGCACACAGTTCACGAGTAACCTATCTGACTCACGGGGGTTGTACTGACGGGTCCAAGCGACAGACTAGGCGAGATTCCGGTCTTACTCAACAAATCACACTCCTAAACAGACCAGAGAAGCACGCGACATTTGGTTGCATATCGGAGTGACATGGGCGTCAACTTAGCCGCATGCATGTACCCGTCTACTTGATGAATTTATTAATTGTTGCGACGATGACAAACCCTGGAGTTCACAACTCCTCAGTACACTCGAGGTTTACAAAATATCCGAGATTTTTGAGCTCATATGCAAGGGTTGAATTGCTGGAAGTGACCTATCCAGGGTATACGGCAGCTTTTAGTAAGTCTTTTATTGAGCATGTTTGGGCCTGTTAACCCCATACATGTTTGTGTTATTTTCGTGATAGCGACCGGTTGGTGTAAGCCACGCAAGTACCAACATTCCTGAAGAACTTTTCGAGCGGCTGCAAACATAAATGATATCACAAGCTGAGCTGGTTGTCACGTGTATCTGTTTGACGCCTTTGCGTAGCTTAAAATTAATGTGCGCCACAGCCGATGAAAACTTGTTTTGTGAACCATTTTAGTAGAACAGCCAACTGTATTCGACAAGAAACTACGACGAAGAGTGATTCGTAAATGGCGAAGAACCCCTGAATACTATACTTGGCAGGTTTTATCCAGCCGATGGTAGACACGAGTACGACCTGTACTCAGAGCAATTTGGAAATGAAAGGAGACTCGGATGAGGGCTCTCGGACGATCAGAGGAACCGAGAATATAACCAAAAAAGCCGAAAAATAACATCAACCAGTTCGTTCATGAACTCATCGTAAATCGGGCACTATTCAGATCTTGATCCTAAAAACCACACTGATGATTAATGACCAACAACAGGAGGTGAAATCAATTATGAAAACTTGCAGTATTGTTACCAACTTCTGATGACCTGGCACACTTGTGACCACAGACATCCAGTTAGGCTGGTAAAAGCAAAGAAGTGGTCAAACTTTGACAAGGCGGATGGGTACTAAGAAAATCCTGGACAATGCCAGTGCGATCCGGCCTCCAAGTTGTGGCAAGCAGGATAATCTTTTTGTTTGGTTGCCACTCGATGTAACTGGCGCTCCCGTCATGAGCTTCTATCCTAGGTACCTAGAGGTACCTAAGCTCAAGTGGTTAGAGCGCGAATTTACTGACCAGAAGGTCCGTGGTTCGAACCCGGCCTCTGCATCTCGACTTTCCCTGTCTAGGTTTGGGCAGCCTGGCAGTATCTCAGCCCTCGTGCTTTCTTCGGGTGGCATGGCAGCTAGGCACCGGAAGGGTGTTACAGCTGAGCGATTTTTTAAGCACCTCAAGATGCAACGAGCTAGGAAAGTCTCCGCAAAATGCATTCAAATAAATTGAGGTTGTAAGGCGGTTCTCAAGAAGGATGTTGTGCCCTGTGATGATGACAGATATCCACCCAGGTGAGACCGAATAGACATTTACGCCATGTTAGTCTCTGGGGCGCTCGTTATAAACTGCTAACCATCGATCGGAAAGCTCCAAGAGTCCCGGAATTGAGAGAAAATAAGACTGAAGTCACCGACAATTAGAGATGCGACAAGACGAGATGTCTGATACGCAACTAGTGCGACGGAGTTTCTGCTGTTTCTTAGTTTCGTCGCCGTTTTTTATTAAAAGTGCTTTCGGAGTGAAATTCTTCGGCTGTTTTCTCAAGTGGTTTTGACTTACCTGTGGGCTGACTGATCCCTGACAATCGGTCTGTCATCGCTGTGATGTCTATACAAAAAACAATACACTGTATGTGTGCACACACATGAAGCGATCATTCCTTTTGTGGGTGTTAGGTGACCGAACATCAATTTCACGCGAATAATGGTCTCAGCAAAGCGTGCTGTGAAAGCTACCTACAGAACTGGGCCTTGAGATTTTCTAACCAAACATTTCTTGGGTTCCTAGTGAAGGATGAGGAATCATTTAAGTAAGCGCTCATTAAGCGCAGCAAACTTGCGTCACATGAATGTGAGGCAGCCCGTGGTCCGTCATCGCTCGAAAACTCGCAACCAATAATCGATAGTCTGCAGTGTGCGGTCAACAGGCATGACAACGTAAATGAGCGGTGTGGTGTTTAGGTCCAAGTAACTGGGGCGATGATAGTAAACATGTGATAGTCAACCAGTTGTTTTCTAAAATTTTCTAAGATTGCTAATTCTGTTCAGGCCTGTAAGTCACAGCTGTTTGGTTTCTATTAATTTGATAACAGAATACAGGTAAGGCTTGGAGGTGGGCGGCGAGACAGTCAGCGCTTGAAAGGTCATTCTACTGCGGCGTGCCATGGTCCAGTTAACCACACATGGCTGAACCTTGTTGGTGAACCGACCTTGATAAGTGCTTGCGCGCTCATCGATTATCAAAAAACGGGTATTCTGATGAGATTGACAGTGGAAAACGTCGCAAATACAGCAGTCGATGGTTTCAACTGAAACCTGATTGAGGCCTTCGAGTCAAATCGTCTTGACCAGTCACTGGAACATGCTAGTGGGAAACAGTCAGCGCGTATAAATACAACGCACTGTACACAAACCAAAAGTGAAATCAGTCTACTAAATGGTAATAAAGTGAGAACCACACGGTTTCGAATGAACCTCTAGTTTATGGTGTTCTTCATTCGAATGTACAGATCAGAAGCTGTCGGAAGGTCCAGTAGGATCGGTTTTGAAGAAACTGAATTATTTTTCCTTATGGGTGGTAGGCGGAAATGGATAGGAATTCGAAGGCCGTCCAATGGTTTGCTGATTACACCACCTTGGTAAGCTTCCAAGATGAAACCAATAAAGATCTGTAGGCGAATACTGATCGGTCTTGTTGGTCTGCTGATCAAGCTTGATAGTTGGATTGTAAACGTTTCATCGTTAATCAAGGAGCTCGGCTGAGTGTTTGATCAATCTTCCCATACTGCTTATAACGAAAATCACTAGCCTAGTCTCAAACAGGAGACGACGAGGAAACAGATCTGCTTCAAGACAGGAACAGAGACTTCGGTCCTTGTTTCACAACTGTTAGTAGACTAGATCGCTTGGGTTGGCAGAAAGTTTGTCACATTCTGAGAAACCACGTGAAATTTCCAATGATGTTTGCCTTAAACTATGCGGTCTACCGGCCTGGATCCGATGGTCGCCCAGCTATTCCTGATTTTGTCACCGGGGGCTCATATGGAAGGCCAAAACGGTCTACCCATTATAGAGTTAAGCATGTAGCCGCCTCCGGACCCAGTTTATCAACCCTTGCCGATGGGCCACGGATGCTGTTCGCAATTAACACCTACGCGGGGTGATAAGCAATCTCGCAGCAAACAGGAGGATCCTGATCGATAACTGATGTACATTCGCAAACCCCGCAGCAGGTGGGACAAAAACTGCAAACATGGTCCAAGCCGACTGTTCACAAGTCTTAAACGCAGACAACTTAAAAGTCTGCATGCTGACAGCAGGATGACAAGGTCTCGAAAACTTCAACTGCAGCAACTGTCACAAGGATAACAGATGACCAGACGGAGAAATCGATATCACGGTGCTGAGAAGGGCTAGCGACCAGACAGCACCTCAAAGTTGACCATCACCTGAAGTTCAACTCAGATCTTACACTGCAATGGGCACGAGTGAAGCACGTTGGCTGCGCAAGGCTTTGTTGTGCAACTGAGACACTTGGAGTTAGAGAACATCTTTTGGAGGATTACGAACACTGGGAACACAAAAAAGACTCAGGTCATGTCTACCCTACTCTTACTTAGCGCACAAAATAGTTTGCCGTTTTTCCTATGTGTGCTGTCTGCTGTATACCTTGCTCATAAATGCTGTAAAATTGCATCCGCTATCGATCAGTACAAATGAGGCGAGGAGATTCCGTGATTAATGCCCACTCAAAAATTACAATAAACCTGTCCATACCGAACAAATTAATTGATACAAATGGACGATCGACACGGTACACAAATCTGTTGCTGTTTACCGCGAACCTCTTCTACGTGGTTTTTGTCCCAATTTTGCTTGTAGCTGGTATTTTGTCAAGTATCGACTAACAGTTGTTGGCGACGGATGAAACGAAACGGTGAATAAAGCGGTTAACTCACAAAGTAGAGTGGTTATTCAAAGCAGGTGGCATGGATAACGTGAAAAAAAACAAGTTGATTTTACCAAACATATCAGCGCCAAACATGGCAAGGACAGAAGGAGAACAGGGAAGCGATGAGTGATGGGGACAAGCCTAGAGCCGTTCTCTGACTCAGGCGGCACAGTGGGGAGCGGATGATGAGAAAGAGCACAACTCGGTGGCCGACGGGCAAACAGGCATACATGTGAGAGGTAAAACGGCAAGTCCATTGCGAAAACACCAAAAAAGTGCTACCGATAAAAAACTAAACTGCAGGCAAATTGACGAAGTTCACCTCAGCAAGGGACAAAAGCAACGACAGGGTGTGGACTGCGGGATAGGAACTGAGAATAAAAGGAGACTCAAGTCTGTCAGAGAAAGATGTTGCTCACACTGGACGGGGACACGAAATCAGCTGTCATTGTTGGAAAGGACTTCGGGTGGGGCGAAGAATCAGGACTAAATAGGAAACCGTACGGGACTCCAGAAGCTTTTTAGTTTCGAGGTGATCAGAACCTTAAAGATGCTGAGAGAATGATAAATAGCTGTACAATTGACCGGGAAATAGGGTAAACCAGAGTTTGAGGCTAGACGAATTCAAAACATGACAAGGAGATTGCGGAAACCGTCCCAGAAGTGGGTGGATAGGAGACGCATATCACGGACAAATACCGATGACGATTGGCGCACAGGTCAGTAAGAACCAAAGACACCGGCGTTGTTCATATTTGTTGCTGGAACAGTTAATCGTAAGACAGCTGAGATCACAGACGCGAGGATAATGTGTTAACCACACAAGCAAAGTTTCGAATTGTATTCCTAGCTAGAGCTATGCACAAATGAATGTTAGACCGTATTTGGCAATAATGGGTGATAGATATATGGTTTAAGAGAAGGACAGGAAGTGTATGCACTTGGTAGGGGTTGGCACTGGAGGGAACGCCAATCAACCGGAAGTGTACATCGTTGGACGAGTCTAAGATTGGTCAGATTGTGTGAAGATTCGTAGACACTGAAACCGCTGGGAATTCCGTCGGGTGGTTGAAGGTAGCAGTGAATCATCGGGAACTGCAGTTAGCATTTAACCAAGCCAGCCCTTCATACAGACCATCACCAGTGGTTGCGATTGAAGGTTGCACGTACCACAGTCGTCCTCGCCGGAGTCTGGTCAACATGAGTCGTTCTTGAATCTCCTCAGGTCGCATAGCTAAAGAAAGTTTAAAGAGGGGGAGATAGTTCTTGAGTTGAAGAAGGTCCATAGGTCTCCTAAAGTAGGACAGCTTGAATAACCAAACAGCAATTACCATTTGGCTATATGTTCTATAAACAGCTACATATGATGTCAACTACAAGCAATCGAAGGAAGAGTTCGGATGGAGACGGGTGCACCATGGATGCCATGTGGAAGCGTGGAATACACAAGTCACACGATCCACACACGGTAATTGACAAGAATAAAAAGAAACAAACAAAAGTGATTAGCTATGAGTGAATTTCGTCTAAATCATAACAACTGTCTGAGAAAAGGTTCAAGAAAATTCGGCCGTATATGTATTTTGCATACTTGCCGGATTTTGGTGATAGGCAATAACTCAGCATATCGATCGTAGTTTGTTGACGAAGTTCAGTAACCAAGACAAAGGATCTGCATTGCGACATGCATCTCCTAAACAGCTGGAAGAGGGATCTGTAATCGTGCAACGCGGAAATATACTACTTCTGTACAGAGCAGATTGCTACCGAAAGTAGTTCAGGTCGGACAAAATTACCACAGCCGTCAGACAAGACCTAAAAAGCACTCAACAACATGATAAGCAGCAAAGTCACATCAAATTTACAAGTTTGCGAAATACATCAGCATCAGGATTTCCACCAACAACACGCCAGTGATTCCAACCAGCGCTTCACTGCCATAGAAAAAATTAGGAAGTAATTCCCTAATCAAGAGTAGAAAGAGGGGGTTGAGAACTCACTGAAAAAGCCATGTCCCTAGAAAAGAAGCAAGGATGACGCATGTACACCTTCGGACATGTCGGAATGAGATGCAATAAGCTGAATTGGCTCAGCATCCTTTTTGAGACGTATCCAACACGAGTCCAGCGCACAACGACACACTAGCTTTAGCTAGGCGGTCCTTCTAGGAAGTGGTGGCATGCTTACTCCTGCATGCGCAAAGACCCCACAACACCCAGCCTGATCGTGCCCGTCTTTAAGTCAGGCCCCATCCTCACCATCGAGGATTAAGGCAATTTCTTTGATAGACAGTATTTAGGCATGTGTGGCACATATCTCAACCACTGTAACCTGAAGAGATTTATTTGTTGCTCTGCTGATCCTGATTGACTACCAAACACTCGTGCAAAACTGGTGAATTTTGAAAAACGGAATCAGTTCAAAACCAGGCGCATTCTTCCCACAACAGATTGGGATGCCTCGTATCACGCTTTTCAGATGCCTTTAAGCGTCAATGCTATCTGGTCACAGAAAGGTGGGGCGAGATGGCTCAGTGGTTACAGTGCGAATTTACTGACCAGAAGGTCCGTGGTTCGAACCCAACCTCTGCATCTCGACTTCTCCTGTCTAGGCTTGGGCAACCCGGCAGTATCCCGGCTCTCGTGCTTCCCTCGGGTGGCATGGCAGCTATGCACCGAAAGGGTGTTACAGCTGAGCGATTTTTTTCACAGAAAGGGGCATGTACCATTGACGGAGTCATAATAAAAAACAAATGGGCACCGAGGACGCAGCAGTACAAGTTAAACGAAATGGTAATCGTCACAATGAAAAACCTACCTAGCGACTGTGGTCGCTAAAAGAATGTACAGAACTTAAGCACGTACGGTCAACTTACAGGCAGCTAAGCGGTAATGAATGGAAGGTGTTTCTATCAGTCGTACCTGAACGTCTAGCCCATGCCGCCGATCGTACACAGCGTTGAAAATAAAAACATACTGTGTAAACATTCCGTAGAAGATCCTCTGAAGCGGCACATAAAAGCTGGAACGGTGGTCTCGAACTTAAGAGTGCTTACAGAGTGCTAAATTTCTCGGTCGAGATAACTCTCGAGTGGAGATTTCAAAAGTTTGGTGCATCACCTGAAGTCCCCTTTGATCCCTAAAAACAATCGGTGTAAACGAAAAGTATCCATTTTTATTTATTCAAAGTAGATGGGTAAAATTCACACGAGACATACGAGGTTTGACCCGAGGGCAAAAGAAGGCAGATAAATACGAAAGCAAAGACATACCATCGGGAAGGTCCTGCTTGTTAGCTAGGACCAGGATAACAGCATCTTGCATTTCTCGATCATTCGCGATCCGGTGCAGTTCTTGCTTGGCCTCTTCAATCCGGTCACGATCAGCACTGTCCACGACAAATATCAGCCCCTGACTGCCCATGTAGTAGTGGCGCCATAACGGGCGAATTTTCTCTTGCCCACCGACATCCTGTGAAAAAGACATGGTAGAAATCCAGTACCGTACATATCAGACACATACCCAGACGTTAAATCGGACATTTTTGTAGGCCACTGTCTCCACATTAAACCCAACGGTAGGGATTGTGGTCACGCCATGACCAAGTTTGAGCCGGTATAGAATAGCTAGTCATGTGAAGTTAGTCATTCACATACACACCTACTTGTTTTGCCTGCGGCATCCAAACCCAACATTAAGACACGAATCTCCTTCTTGCCGAACAATTTTGAGAATAGAGCACCCATCACCGTTCACTACTGGGAGATGGCAGAAGAAAGTAGCAAATCAGTAGGACAGCAGAGTCAATGCAGCAGTAACCCCTGAAAGAAAAGATAACGGAGTGCGTTGAGATAGAAAAGTCGTTTTGATGGGGTTAGCAACTTGTGCTGCTGGTAACCTGTGGATAGCCTTCAATTCCACACAAACAACGTCACAAATGCATAAACCCACTTATCTTTGTAAGCCACAGTAGAAAAGAGCTCCGAAGGACCATCGAAACAAGCTCTTCCAATGTCACCAAGCACCAGTTAGTCATGACGAAGAGATGATCCAAAACAAATATAGCTTATCACAATCAAGACCGACGCCGGCGAACCGGTTTTCAACCATGTAACCGGCGTAGGTTAAAGGGATACATATTGGATTAGCCTATAAACCGTCACCTCGGATCCCCAAGTTCGTACTGGTGCGATTCGAGACATCGATAGAGTTGGCTCAATATCATGGAAAAGATAGAAGCGTGGTAAACAATGAATAAAATTGACCTGCCTTTAGCCTTCGACCATTGTGACACATTCCGATGCACAGTTTTAATGCAAACTAAAGGGAGCGCGGGGCTGTACAAGCCTAAACAATAGCCTAGGATGGGTCAGAACCATCAACGTCTCAGTTGGTAACTCGCGTGACACCTGGTTTTAACTCCGGGCTTTATCTTAATTGTTTTCGTCAACTGCGAAGCCACTGGGACAAACAGGCACCTGGGTGGGCAAAAAAGACACTCGGGCCTCTCTACTAGCTCCTGAAAAACAAAACAACCTCAAGAATAGAGGAGTCCGGGAAGAAACTAGGCAACTTTTGACAACCATTGTGCCCTTGGACATCAGTAGTCTGCTGACGGCAGGATGAAACGCTTTGGTTTGCCTAGTTCCGTTATAGGGAACGGAAACCTGGCTAGGAAGTGCCAGAAGCCGTATCACTCAGATCAACTGGACACCAAATCGATTAGCTGTGAAATAGAGGGTACACCCTGACTGGTCGGAAGAAGGGCCAGTCAGAACTGGGCGTGTTTTAGCTCGGAGCCTCTCATCCGACCACGATGATTCCAGCGTAAACTTGTGGACACTTCTGCGACTGTTCCAAAAATACGATAGTGAAATTTTTCTTTGTTGCACCGTAAGAGTTCCAAGCTACCGTGTTTTTCGATATTTCATAGTGGGCGGGACACCAAGTCAAAGATCAGAGTAAGTACTGCGAATTCAAGTGGCAACTGGGGTTGAAACATTTGGGAGAGCTTTTGACGTTTGATCATCGTTGCGTTGGATACATTCCCTAGAAAGTGTGAAAGTAGAATCAGCAAAGCTGAGGTGTTCGGAGGACTTATGGAAGCGACTTGCCCTCCATAACAATGTTAGTTCAGCCACCTGATTCACAAGTCAGACAACCACATGCCTTGTAAAGCGCTTGCTGTTCAACCGTGCACTGAGTGGAGACGCCCCAAAAGCGGTTAGACAATGAAAACTGTGGAAGCCATTACCCGAAAACCCAGCAGCGAAGCATCAGTATCAACACTGATGTTGCTGTCTCTGATGAGGATGAGGACCCCAGGACGATACAAACCAATGGTTAGTGACCCTAGCAGATACGAGAATGTCACGCAAACAATGTCGACCGCGCATCACATCTACTGCGTTTGCTGCACGGATTTCCCACTCTCTGCCCTATCAGGCAAACGGAAAAACTGAACGTCAATGAACTGGCTGAGATATCGTCTCCAACACATGGCTGCCGTCCCATTAGTTTCCTTATCCTCGAAACTGAGGCATCTGGGGCCAACGTACGTAGCTATACGGTTTGTATCTGAAAAAAACCGAACTGAACTGAACACAAATCAACTGGATACATGGTTGATTAGTGCTTGGTGGTCGCCGTGTCACAAGGTGAGTTTATGTTGGAAATTAGTGCTGACCAGCAAAACATGGAGTGGCCGATTCCCGCTATGAATGTCGAGAGGCGACACGAAACGACTGACTTGGGTGTCCACATAGCCCCCAAGAACGACGTCAGTGCTTCATACCCGACGAATCGTATCAGACAGATCTCAGTGGAATCGAACGCGATACCACATGCAAACCGTAAACCCAATGGAATAAGATCGGAAGAGAAACACGCAGAGACCAATAGCCGGCCTAAGCTTGATGGCATAATAATGAGCGCCGTAGCACCACACTACCTTGAAGCAATTACCATGACGAAGTTTTCTGAAGAGTGTCACACAGATGGCAATGGATAACCAACTGGTAAGACAGAAATCGGTTGGCTACTGGGACCATCAACTCGCAAAATGATAACCAACCAGGTGTTGAGTAAAAATAGGAGCAAACGTAGGCAACTAAGTGGCTGCCCAGAGTGAGTACACTGATGACCAACGGGTCTGATCCAACTCAAGCATATGCTCCCACATACTACACAGATCCACATGGCAGTGGTTGCAATCAACATAGTACGGAGGTACTCCGGTAGAGGTAATCCGCTGGCGTTTGAATCTGACTTTGAGCAACAAAACCCTTCAGGCCTGTGCAGATGACAATTCCCCAAACTGTTTTGTTAAGTGTTAGGTTTGCCCGAGATTTGAAACCGAGATTGCTATCGCAGTAGCGGAATTGTAGCCATTCTTGCGTTCGTGTTCCATTCTTCCACTGATCACAAGTGAGTTGTTTAAAAATTTGGTTTTCAGCTGTTTGTGTTACGGGCAGTTGGTTACACTCAGTTCAGTTGAGCTTGCCTCGTCTTGGAAACTTTGTTTAGGGTTCTATATATTAAAAACGAAGGACATTACGCCAGCAGTGTACATGAAACCTGTCAGGCGTTCTACCGTGGCGTCGGAGAAGCGTCCAAGTCTTGGCGCCAAGCATTGGCAAACATCTCAGTACACTGGGGTTCGATATAGCTGTGGTTAAGGCACAAAGCTATTGATTGGTAGGGTCGTGGCTGGAAACCGGTTGCTTCCGTCTACGCCAAAACAACCTGGCGGTATCGTATCTCTCGTGTCTTCTGCGGGCTGCGTAGCCCCTAAGCACCGAAAACATGCCATAGTCGGACGAGTATTTATTACAATATATTCCAGTGCATTGCAACTTGTATCCACGGCCATATTGTGGTTGCTCCAAATGTGTTTATATGAGCGATCAAATTCAGCGCTTACTTTGGAAACCTGGACAGTTGGTTCGGTATCGACTGTCAAACCTCTGTTGTTGGAGTGGCAGAGATCTTCACAACACGTCATGCAGGGTGACCGTTGTGGTGAATCAGACACAAGAGAGGTTTTAGGAGAATTTATAACTAGACAAAGGTGAGGTACTGGGGGCGAGATGGCTCAGTGGTTAGAGCGCGAAATTACTGACCGGAAGGTCCGTGGTTCGGACCGGACCTCCGCCTCTCGACTTCCCCTGTCTAGGCTTGGACAACCTGGCAGTTAGGCACCGAAAGGGTGCTACAGCTGAACGATTATTTTTTTAGATACTGCCGAGGTAAACGCCGTGGTTACAGTGATTCCAACACTGGCAAAAACCAGGATGCAGATCTTTTTTCCAGTGCAGCTTCGTTTTAACCAGGAAGCTACTCAAGTTAGGGAGACGACCACCCAGACGGTGGTACTGTATCGGTACAGTTTTCCGAAAATAAGAAGCAAACACAACCTTGCTTCAGCTGTGCTAATTTCGACCTCTGCAGAGGTGGATCATTTCATGGTGAAGAGATTTGACTTATTTATGGCGGCCTTGGAATCCTGCGGGGAATTTTAGTTTTCCTGGTTGTATAAATCCGGCTTTCAATTTCTCCTCTGAATAACGTTCTACTTGAGCGTCACTATGGATCCATCGTACACTGGATAAAGCCTAGCCTCGTGTCTTCAGGTCTTCGCAATTGGGCTTCGTTCAGCTGTAGCACCCTTTCGGTGCCTAACTGCCATGCCACCAGAAGGAAGCACGAAGGCTGGGATACTGCCAGGTTGCCCAAGCCTAGACAGGGGAAGTCGAGAGGCAGAGGTCGGGTTCGAACCACGGACCTTCCGGGCAGTAAATTCGCGCTCTAACCACTTGGGCCATCTCGCAATTGGGCTTGATCATCTACGGATTTCTACTCGTCTAGATCATAAAAGTGCTGAGCTGAACTGGGTTCCAGTGAACAGTCGTCTTTGTGCCCTCCGGTTATCCAGCTCAATCAAACTAAGCGCCACTCGACAAGAAAACCTATGCCTGTCAGCTTATGTCCAAACGGACTGCAGTTCTGACGCTGAGAAGGATAATTCTTACTGCGATCTATCCGAACTCATTCGTCAAGCGAAAAGCACTGATGTTGTCCTCATTACTGGTGATGTGGGCGCCAAGGTCAGTCGTCTGGGCGTTTTGGAATCACATCTGGGTGGTCTATTCGGCGTCAATGCTCACCTCACAGAAAACGGAGAGCGATACCTCTCATCCTTCGAAAGTTGACTGAACACAAAAAGTGAAAACTAAGCCTAGTTCCATCCTGCGAAAGGATGTGCCGACCAAACATTCACTCTCCGACAGACTCCGAAACGGCAACACTGACTTGAACAACCAACAATGGTGGTCCTTCTTGACGTGAAGGCTGTGTCTGACTGCTGATCGTCGAGTACTATGGCAGCGTCTATGGAACAAAGGCCACCCTCATAAATTCTTGGCCCACCTTAAAGCGCTGTACTCCAATTGCCGTGGACGCGTGAGGGTCTCTGGTAAGCTCTCGCCTTAGTTCATCATATTTAATAGTGTCAGGCAAGGCGGTCCTATCCATTTTCTCAACATGGCCATCGATACGATCATTAAATATCTATTCCCAGCCCTCGATGTCTGTGGGATTGAAATGACCCCACGGCGTCCTCTGATAAATGTGGAGTACTCAGATGACATAGCCCTCCTTGGATCTGATGCTATCGTGATGTAAACAATGTTAAATAATCTGAATAATTTTGTTTCGCGATTTGGTATACACAGTGATTATGCTCGGTGGTTAGAGTACGAATTTACTGACCGGAAGCTCCGTGGTTCGAACCCGACCTCTGCCTCTCGACTTCCCCTGTCTAGGCTTGGGTAACTCGGCAGTATCCCAGCCCTCCTGCTTCCTTCTGGTGGCATGGCAGTTAAGCACCAAAAGGGTGCTACAGCTGAACGAATTTTTCACATTACATAGCCATCATCCGAGACAGCTTCACGCTTGCAAACTGTGGGATGTTGATGTAAGATAGGGTAAGATCAAATCCGGATCTCATGTTTGCCCGCTGACTATTACCAATAAACAAAATGACAACCTGCTAAACCGACGAGATCCTCTCTACATGGGAGCCTCTATCGTCCGTGCTCCGTGTCAAATTGGCAAACAGGCAATGCTCGCTGAGACCTTGTACACCCTTATAGTTGATGTATGCTATGTCTCCAAAACAAGCATACAAGACTCAGGCGTGGCTATGCATCTCAGAACGTCAAACGAGCTCAGCTCTTTCACATTTCTCCCTCCGTGTGTCCGGCGATCCAGAAGCGACGACTCGTAGAATACATGGCGTGGGAGTTGCACGCAGCTACAGAGCTGAACGCGCTTCACTGAACTGGATCCCAGTGAACAGTCGTCTTTGCGCCGTCCGGTTATCCAGCTCAATCAAGCTCGATGTCTCTCGACATAAAAAACGGTGCCTGTTTGCAGTGTCGGCATATGCCCCAATGGATTAAAGTTCTGACGCTGAGAAGGATACTTTCTATCGAGAGCTATCCGGGCTCATTCGTCGAGCAAGAAGCACTGACATTGTGATCCTTGCGGGCGAGATGAATACCCAAGATGGTCGTCTGAGTTCCTGGAATCACATCTAGGTGATCAATTCAGAGTCTATGATCGTCACACAGACAACGGACAGCGACCCCTCCAGTTGTGTGCTCACCATCAACTGTTTCTAGCCAGCACGAACTTTCAGCATAAACGTTCGCACGAGTAACCTGTGGGCCACCAACTGCAAATCAACCATGGACCCAGTTGGATCATGAGGCCATCAGATATCGGTGGAGAGCAAAAAATCAGGACTGCCGTTCCTTCTGGGGTACACAACATGATTCAGATCACGCCACGGTGTGTGCGTGTCTGACAGTTCATTTCCATCCAGGCCCTCGCAAGTCAGCAAGAAGCATGCCAATCCACCATCTTCGAAGAACTACCAAAGCTCAACAGTATCGACCTGAGCTAGCCCAACAACTCTCCACGTTCAACTGTAGCACCTTTTCGGTACCTAGCTGTCATGCCACCCGAAGGAAGCACGAGGGCTGGGATAATGCCAGGTTGCCCAAGCCTAGACAAGGGACGTCGAGAGGCGGACGTCGGGTTCGAACCACGGACCTTCCGGTCAGCAAATTCGCGCTCTAACCACTGAGCCATCTCGCCCCACAGTAAACCAGTACTGTAATGGTAGTGAGCACGTGGATGAAGCATGGCAAAATGTGAAAGGAGCCGTACTAACGGCGTTCACCGCTGTCTCTCCAATTTCTCCGATACAATCAAACCACGACCGGATATTGTCAAGATCGGTTGTCGTGATTGATGCTAGGAAATCAGTACCTGAAGGTAACGAGTACGACGGCGCAAAAAAATCCCCCAAAAGCCAGAGAGTGAAGAGTCCAAGGAAAGACCGAGAGCTCCGGTGGACATCAAAAACTAGGGCGATAGAGAAGGCTTTTGCTAGCGGAAACAGCCGTGACCTATATCAACTGATACGATCGACTAGCCCTAGGAAAGCAACGGTCAGTGAAACGATAAGTGAAAAAGATGGCTCATTAATCCACTCGCAAAAACGTCGACTGGAAAGATGGGCGGAACACTTCGAAGAAAATTTTAGCTGGTCTACTGCAACGCAGCCTCTGGAGATAGTGCATACGGGCGAATGGAATGTAAACCTTGACCGCCCGTCACAAGAAATAAAACACGAATATCGGAACTGAAACGTGAGAAGGCACCAGGACCCGACGGTCTGTATCCAGCCCTCTTTAATCAAGTCGGAGAATCCCTGGTGACTTATCTATCTCATTGGTGCGATAGGGAGAGAACAGAGAGTACCTGCAGAATGGGGTATGCCGAAAGTTATTCCTATCTTCAAAAAGAGCACGCGGACGCTGCGCGAAAACCACCATGGCATCAGCCTGGTAGCTGTGGCATCGAAAGGTACTCTCTGGTCTTATCCTTCGAAGGTTGACTGAACACAGGGAGAGACAGATCTATGAAAACCAAGCTGGGTTTCGCCCTGCAAGAGGATGCATCTATCACATTTCCACCCTCCGATAGATTCTCGCACAAGGACAATGCTTCCAGCGACCAACAATGGCTGTCTTCCTTGACTCTGTGGACCGTCAGGCACTATGGTAATGTCTGGGGAGCAAAGGTGTCCCCAATAAATTCCAGACTCTCCTTAAGTCGTTGTACGCCAACTGCTGCGGACGTGTGAAGGTCTACGGGAAGCTCTCGCATGATTTCATCACATCAAGTGATGTCAGGCTAGGTTATCGACTTCCACCTTTCTTCTTCAACCGCGTTATTGATAAGATTATCGAAGACTCACTACTAGACTCTAATGCCTGTGGATTCGAAGTGCTCCCAGGGCATTCGCTCACAGATATAGGACATGCAGACGACATAGTTCTTCTTGGATCTGACGCCCCCGTAACGCAGTATTAAATAATCCAATAATTCTGCCTCACTGTCTGGTATGCGCTTCATACCTGCAAAGTGCTGATGCAAGACTGGGTGGGCTCGAACCCTAGCCTTATGCTCGCGGATAAGCCGGTTGAGGTAGTAGACAAATTTGACCACCTGGGCAGCTGCATCAATCCCGATGGTCTCACGAAAGATGATATTTCTATCCGGATTGGGAAGGCCAGAGCAGCACTTATGAACCTGCATCACCAGTGGCGTAAACGTGACAAACTTATTTGTCAAGGGAGGAGTTTACAATGCTGAGGTACGCTCCACATTATTATATGGGTCAGAAGCCTGGACGCTGCGTGCCGAGGACGTCAAAAGACTTTCAATGTTTGACCATCGATGTCTTTGGAGCATTTACCGAGACTAGTGGGAACACCAGATCAGTATTACTGAGGTACGTCGAATGGTTTTTGGAAAAATTAACTCGCCCACGATAGATGAACTGATCACACTGCGTAGGTTGCGCTGACTTGGTGACGTGCTCCGTATGCCAGTTGGCCGACTTCCTCGAAGGGCTGTTTCCACACAATCACGTGAATGGGAGGTCAAACAATGACTTGGCAGCGAAGTATGAAAGCCATTGCCAGCAAACTCAGCTGCGCTGGTCACTGCCGTCTCCATGGATGGGGACCCCGAGGCAAGACACATCAATGGTTAGAGAGATTGTCAGACATGGCCCGACCGCTCCCTCAGTGGCGCCCGTTCATTCAAGCGATTGCTTTCAGTGCATAGCTCCCTTCCCAATCTCCCCAATGAAAAGTCCACGCATCAATTATATCAGCTACCGCCTCCAAAGCGCAGCTACCTCCCCTACCTTCCCAATTCATCAGTGAATGAAGCCGTGGCAGCTATAACCACTGTACGACAAGTACGCGGTTGTTACAGCTGATGATCACGTGGCGCAGTTGTGATGTCAGCTCAACTGTCAGTTGACGAAGTTGCATTGCTGCGGTACACTTTATATTGTCAAGTGGGTCGGAAGCCCGGTAACTACGAGCTGGTGACATTGAACGACCTTCGCTGTTTAACCATCGGTTCCATTGGGTCCGGTGGGGAAATCAGGTTAGTATTGCTGAAATACACCGAATGATATTCGGAGGAAATAACGAGCCCACGACAGGTGAGCTGATTACAATCTGTAATTCGCGCTGGCTCGGTCACGTGCTCCATCTGCCAATCGATCGAATTCCTCAAAGAGCCCTTTCTGCACAACCACACGAAGAGTGGAAACGAGCCAGGGAAGGTCAGGTACTGACTTTCCACCGAAGTATGAAAGCCATTACCAGCAAACCCAGCTTCGCTGGTCATTGCCGTCTACCTGGATGAGGAACATGAGATCATAATCATTACCTGCAGCTGTAAAGACCGCGTACTTGCTGTACAGTGGCTAAAGCTGCATCAATTTCGTTCACCGACGAGTTGGGCAGGTAGGGGTATATATATACGTATTGGAGGCGATAGCTAATATGATTGATGCATCAATACAAAGGTGTAAGTAGAATTTTTATCGGAGATTGGGAAGGGAAGCTATGAATTGAATATAACAACGTGGATGCATGTGCACTATTGAGCGCGCGACGGGACCATGTCTGACAATATCTCTAACCATTGATGTGTCCTGCTTCGGAGTCCCCATCCAGGGAGACAACAATGACGGGCACAGCTAAGTTTCCTAGCAGTGGCTCCCATACTCCGCCGCCAAGTCATTGCTTGGCCTTCTCTGGCTAGTTTCCACTCTTCGCGTGGTCGTGCAGAAAGGGCATTCTAGGGAATTCGGTCGACTGGCATATGGAGCATGTGACCATATGATCAGCTCATCTATCATGGCCAAGTTATTTCTCCCGAAAACCATTCGACGTACTTCAGTCTTCCGTTTGTTCGAGTGAAACAGAATAGGGTTTCTTCGTTTGCAGTGGGGCTGTACTTACATTCCTCTACTTTCGCCAATCGATACAGGTTCTAGTTTACAGTAGACTGAGGTGCGGACTAGCAACGACGACCACTCCAGACCGACCACGACATTACACGCTACATCCCTTAACGAAGACAACCCATTTCCCTTCTTGAGTCTTCGGTTGATTAAGTGAAAACCAAATGGAGCTACTCCTTTGTAGTCTAGACTGGTGATATTTACCTTATCCGGTTACTTCCTCAGCGACTTCACCCATCGCGAATCTTGTGCTGCTCCCAGGACGCTAACATTCCGTTCGCCGGCCGGCCTGTCGCGTAGACGAAAATTCAGTTCTTCGCCCATCTATACCGCGTCTCTACAGGTGGAAACGCACGAATAAATCCCGTATATTCGTCTCAAAGCAACGCTGAGAAGAACCCTTCCTCCAGTATCTCCCACGACAACTAAGGCAGTAGCCAGCATCTCAGGAAGGTTGGCACCAACACGCGAGACGTTCCCATTTTTCTTAGGATGCCAGATGGGAAGAATCACTAGTTTCAGGTGGTCACTGGACGCCAAGGGTTGCTGACACTTCCGGTAATGACGGTGGTCTTCAGTCTCACTAAACTTCAGGTCAAGGTCGACAATCGATGTACAGTAGAAAAGGACCCTCGCAGAACCTCACTACCGGCTGCCTCGGTGCGCGAGAACGCAGCTCCACACGGACCGTGAAAGGTTCGTTACGGCAAGAATTCATCGATGCATTGTAAAACCCGGTTACTGATACCAAATATTTCCAGATGCACTACCAGAAAAAAGGAATGGCTTGATCCAAGCACTTTGCAAGTCACCACCTTCTGACCCTCATCCAGTTTTCTAGTCACCAAGCCCAAGATTGTAGGAGATTCGTGATGCAAGAAAGCCCTGCTGCTTGTAATTGATTAGGCAATCGTACGTCACATACTGACGGAGGCAGGAACGATGGGCCCCCTCCATAATTTTGCGTAAAACGCCCGTAAGACTCACTACACGATAACTTCCGTTTATGGGTTGATTTTGCGGCTTTTACTCACCTGACATCATTCCGTTGCAGTGGAAGGGTTAAAAACCAAGTTCGTCGCTCAGGTTGCTTAGCAAAGGCGTGCGTATTCATATGAAGGCAGAGGCAGTCACCACCTGAAGCCTTGTTTGAGTCGTAGCTCATCAGCCCGTTCCTAACCTTATCTGGTATGAAGACGAACTCATCCAACATGAAAGAAGACTCCAAGCAAGTCATTGCAGTTACGGGTCCACCGCAGGCGATATGGTGAATAGCATTGAGACAGTCATCGAGCCTCTGAAATATACAATCGTGGCGTGCTCCCGTCGACCCTTAGAGTCCCTACCGGCCTCCGTAGTACATTCTTGGACTGAATAAACACACATCTCAGTGTTTATGGTTGGATACTGCTTCATACAGCGACACGTTTTGTACGTGACAGTTGCCATATAACGGGAGAGCCCATAATTTAGGCACGTAAAATGTCCTTCGGGAGTTCTATTCACCGCCCACCCGCGGTCCCTTCAGAACCCGGAAGAGTCCAACTGGAACATAAGGCTTTCACGTTCCCCATCATGGAACCAACCGTAACTAACGGGTTAGGGACCACAGTCAGGCCTATATACAGTGAACGGAAAAACCAAAGAGGCAAAATGATGAAATAACTGGTGGGATTTCGGAGACGTCTGCGTCCAAACCTCAACGAAAGCCCGCGGGCGCACACCACCGACGCAGGCAGCTAACTCAGTGGGATGTCGACCACTGATTGGTCGACTGATTGGTCAACTAGATTTTCAGGGCACCTAACGGACTCACGGATTATCAGATTGATACACAGGATCGAGGCGTTCTCCCGAGCTTCCCGGGCTTTGTTCTCGTCGTTCGGCGGCTTCTGTTCACCCGATAGGCACAAGCTGAAAAAGGGTGTAGCACTGCTCTTTAATTTATCAGCACAGGGACCCAACTAAAATGGCGTCTAAAAGTGCTTTTAACTGGGTAATAGATGCAGCGTGAACAACCGTCGGAGGAAGGTTATTCCACACACAAACTACCCGAAGTTAGCAAAAGTATGTGCCCTCTGAACTTGAAAATCATACCATGCTCCGCCGTGTGTTAGTTTGGTAAACGGTGTGGTGTTTTGTACCTTTCTTTTGCTTTCATCATAACGTTACGTATTTCATCAATTTCATAAACGATTTTTGTTTGAATACGCAAAACCACAAAAACGCGCATTTGTACAAAAATTACATACAATACG